>OZ025263.1:21710414-21758938 GCA_964019135.1 Arenicola marina
CATGGAATAGCTTGGTGTCAGAACTGCATGAATAATTCACTGAGGTTTCCCATGATGTAGGTCTCCTACCAGGAACGGACCACGGTCAGGGGCAAGAGTGCGACCCTCGCGTCAATGTACCAGTGGTCAGGGGAAGTGTGACCCACGCCCTCAATGTACCAGTGGTCAGTGGAAGTGTCACTCACGCCCTCCAAATGTACCGGACACTGGACAAGTGGTCAGGGGAAGTGTGACTCACGCCCTCCAAATGTACCAGACACTGGACCAGTGGTCAGGGGAAGTGTGACCCACGCCCTCCAAATGTACCAGACACTGGACAAGTGGTCAGGGGAAGTGTGACCCACGCCCTCCAAATGTACCAGACACTGGACCAGTGGTCAGGGGAAGTGTGACTCACGCCCTCCAAATGTACCGGACACTGGACCAGTGGTCAGGGAAAGTGTGACTCACGCCCTCCAAATGTACCGGACACTGGACCAGTGGTCAGGGGAAGTGTGACTCACTCCCTCCAAATGTACCGGACACTGGACCAGTGGTCTGGGGAAGTGTGACTCACGCCCTCCAAATGTACCGGACACTGGACCAGTGGTCAGGGGAAGTGTGACTCACGCCCTCCAAATGTACCAGACACTGGACCAGTGGTCAGGGGAAGTGTGACTCACGCCCTCCAAATGTACCAGACACTGGACAAGTGGTCAGGGGAAGTGTGACCCACGCCCTCCAAATGTACCAGACACTGGACCAGTGGTCAGGGGAAGTGTGACTCACGCCCTCCAAATGTACCGGACACTGGACCAGGGGTCAGGGAAAGTGTGACTCACGCCCTCCAAATGTACCGGACACTGGACCAGTGGTCAGGGGAAGTGTGACTCACGCCCTCTAAATGTACCGGACACTGGACCAGTGGTCAGGGGAAGTGTGACTCACGCCCTCCAAATGTACCGGACACTGGACTAGTGGTCAGTGGAAGTGTGACTCACGCCCTCCAAATGTACCAGACACTGGACAAGTGGTCAGGGGAAGTGTGACTCACGCCCTCCAAATGTACCGGACACTGGACCAGTGGTCAGTGGAAGTGTGACTCACGCCCTCCAAATGTACCAGACACTGGACAAGTGGTCAGGGGAAGTGTGACCCACGCCCTCCAAATGTACCAGACACTGGACCAGTGGTCAGGGGAAGTGTGACTCACGCCCTCCAAATGTACCGGACACTGGACCAGTGGTCAGGGAAAGTGTGACTCACGCCCTCCAAATGTACCGGACACTGGACCAGTGGTCAGGGGAAGTGTGACTCACGCCCTCCAAATGTACCGGACACTGGACCAGTGGTCAGGGGAAGTGTGACTCACGCCCTCCAAATGTACCAGACACTGGACCAGTGGTCAGAGGAAGTGTCACTCACGCCCTCCAAATGTACCAGACACTGGACAAGTGGTCAGGGGAAGTGTGACCCACGCCCTCCAAATGTACCAGACACTGGACCAGTGGTCAGGGGAAGTGTGACTCACGCCCTCCAAATGTACCGGACACTGGACCAGTGGTCAGGAAAAGTGTGACTCACGCCCTCCAAATGTACCGGACACTGGACCAGTGGTCAGGGGAAGTGTGACTCACGCCCTCCAAATGTACCGGACACTGGACCAGTGGTCAGGGGAAGTGTGACTCACGCCCTCCAAATGTACCGGACACTGGACCAGTGGTCAGGGGAAGTGTGACCCACGCCCTCCAAATGTACCGGACACTGGACCAGTGGTCAGGGGAAGTGTGACTCACGCCCTCCAAATGTACCGGACACTGGACCAGTGGTCAGGGGAAGTGTGACTCACGCCCTCCAAATGTACCGGACACTGGACCAGTGGTCAGGGGAAGTGTGACTCACGCCCTCCAAATGTACCGGACACTGGACCAGTGGTCAGGGGAAGTGTGACTCACGCCCTCCAAATGTACCAGACACTGGACCAGTGGTCAGGGGAAGTGTGACTCACGCCCTCCAAATGTACCGGACACTGGACCAGTGGTCAGGGGAAGTGTGACCCACGCCCTCCAAATGTACCAGACACTGGACCAGTGGTCAGGGGAAGTGTGACTCACGCACTCCAAATGTACCGGACACTGGACAAGTGGTCAGGGGAAGTGTGACTCACGCCCTCCAAATGTGCCGGACACTGGACCAGTGGTCAGGGGAAGTGTGACTCACGCCCTCCAAATGTACCGAACACTGGACCAGTGGTCTGGGGAAGTATGACTCACGCCCTCCAAATGTACCGGACACTGGACCAGTGGTCAGGGGAAGTGTGACTCACGCCCTCCAAATGTACCGGACACTGGACCAGTGGTCAGGGAAAGTGTGACTCACGCCCTCCAAATGTACCGGACACTGGACCAGTGGTCAGGGGAAGTGTGACTCACGCCCTCCAAATGTACCAGACACTGGACCAGTGGTCAGGGGAAGTGTGACTCACGCCCTCCAAATGTACCGAACACTGGACCAGTGGTCAGGGGAAGTGTGACTCATGCCCTCCAAATGTACCAGACACTGGACCAGCGTATTTGGTCCCGGAGCCCCTGTTCAGCTTCATCTATTCATTATTCGTCGTCCAGGAAAGATTCCTTTTCGAGGTTGGCCCTTGTTTAAAACCCCGATTTATTTCACCTACTAAAGCGCGTGAGATGAAGGTGGCATTAAAGGCACCCGGTCGCTCCCACAACGGGCAAACTAGACTCCAACATGAGCGTTATATTTGTTTAAAGTGTTCTATAATAATTGACCGCAAAACACGTCCCTACTTAAACCAATATATATCTTCCAATATTGATGTGATCCATTTTATCTATAATGTCCATTGCTATGCGATCAATTTGGGGATTCATTAAGCACGAGGTCTCAACAGCGTGCCCGCCAAGCCACCCAGAAGGTTTCTAACCGGGCAGACAGAGAAAGCAAGACCTCCACACACAGGAAGTGTTCCTGATATATTGTGCCATATAGGTAGTCCACTTCGCGTCCTCTTCCTGGTAATTGGTAAAATGTTAATTAAGTACTTTAAGCACAACGCCCATGGTACATATATACATATGGTACATGGTACATATATACATATGGTACATGGTACATATATACATATGGTACATGGTACATATATACATATGGTACATGGTACATATATACAATGTTTGACACACTATTCAGGTCGATAACGTACATATCTATATACAAATATCAGCTACAGCGATGCTAAAAATGACTCTTAAGTTGAATGCTTCGTAAACAATAAATGGCTAAATTCATAATAATGTTTGGTTTTTACGGCTGAAAAGTCCGTTAAAATTGTCGGAAGTGGGATAACGTGTATATACTTTTACAGTCTCTTATCCCGACTGGAGACATCTTCTTCTTTCTGCCTATAAACCAAAACCGATGTGAGGGCTTTTGAGACTCCTAAACAGACATCACTATAGTCTGCTAATGTTGTAATTATCGCCGTAATTATCTATGAATAATCTAATACGGAGATTGCAATAAAATGTCACTCGATCGTCACTCTTTCTAAACATATTCTCGACTCGTCATTATTCTTCGGAATATAGTCATCATGATTATCGTTGGGTCAGTCATCACGCTTCAATATTCTTTGGGGTGAGATCATTCTTAGTTAAGGTATTCTGCGGAGTGCCAGATGGCTAAATGGTTATTATTTCCCAGACTGTGATACGTTTTGGGGTGACGCTATTTGTAAACTCATGGTGTCATTATTATTTTTTGCGCTGTCATTATTCGTCGAGTGTCATTATTCCGTGAAATGACATTATTATTTGGGGTGTCAGTATTCTTCGGTGCGTCATTATTCCTTGGGCTGTCACTATCCTTGGGAGTGTCATTATTCTTTGGTGGATCATTAATTTATAGCGTCATTAATTTTCCCATGGTCATTGTTATTCATAGAGGTATTTTTTTCTTCTGCGAGTCATTATTTATACATAATGTCTCAAATTTCTTGAGTGTATTTCCTCTAGATGACATTATTTTGAATTCATCATTATTGTGAGTGGCATTATTTCTCACAATGGCATTATTCTCCAGACAGTCATTATTCCTTCGAGTGTTATTTTTCTCGGCGGTGTCATTATTCCTATGAGTGTCATTACTGCAGGAAACGTCACAATTTTGTATTTATTATTTTTCCACCAAATACCTCCCAGAGCGAGGGACGACACACCGTCTGCCTCAGATGGTCCTTGTGTGGGCAGAGATCTATTTATAGAAGCCTCAATGCATGTCAATCTTCCGTCTATCTTGGTCTTCTGCCCCCCCCCCTCCCCACACACACATTTTTTGCCCGGCCCTCCCTTGTTTGCCCCCCCCCCCTCCACCCGCTACCCTCCCTCTCCGCCTACCCTCTACCCAGCTCACCTACATACCCAGCCGCCCGCGCAAGTTACATTTGTATTGAACCACAACCCGACCCCACCCCCTACCCAGACCCCGACCCCTCCCCCACCTCGCCTAACCCATCACCCCCCCCCCCCTCCCCCCTTACCTTCCTCCGTGCGTCTTTACCCTTCTATTCCCCTTACGCACATTGGCTGCCAATATGCGCCCCAAATGCCAACAAGAATAACCTTCACTGACACAATGCGAGTCGCCACACATCTGTCCCTGGCCGGGTTCCCTGTCGACCAGTACCTCCCCGGCTGCCCCCCTAACAGCCCCCCCCCCAAACCCGCCACCATCCTCACTCCTCCTTCTCCCCGCCGCCTCAGTGAACGGGAAGGACAGTGTCCCTGGGCAGCCAGTCAGTCAGGCCCCCCCATCAAGGTCAGGTGGTGGGGCGGGGGGGAGGGTGAGGTGGAGTGGGGCATTCAGCTGACCACTAATAGGGGTGCGATGGACCAAATTGGAAACCTGGAGACACAGTGCCAACATTGCGGACACCTTACTATGATGGAACCAGCCTGCCCCACACACTCCCTTGCACCTCTCGCATGAAACCAGCCTGCCCCACATACTCCCTAGCACCTCTCGCATGGAACCATCCTAGCCTACACACTCCCTCTGTTTTGTCTCGCATGGAACCAGCCTGCCCCACCCACTCCCTTGCACCTCTCGCATGGAACCGGCCTGCCCCACACACTCCCTTGCACCTCTCGCATGGAACCAGCCTGCCCCACACACTCCCTCTGCCTCTCTCGCATGGAACCAGCCTGCCCACACACTCCCTTGCACCTCTCGCATGGAACCAGCCTGCCCCACACACTCCCTCTGCCTCTCTCGCATGGAACCAGTCTGCCCCACACACTCCCTTGCACCTCTCGCATGTAACCAGCCTGCCCCACACACTCTCTTTGCCTCTCTCGCATGGAACCAGTCTGCCCTACACAATCCCTTGCACCTCTGCCTCTCCCGCATGGAAGAGCATTTGAGCGTTTTTGCAATGATGTCCGTATCTGAATCTGGTCGGCTACCCGATGAATACCCTAACTGAAAAGCAAGGGTGACCGTAACGGCCAAAATAAAATACCCTATATATCTCGAAAGGTTGGGGCTTGACAGTAACTGTAGATCATTACAAGCACGACCGCTCACCTCCGTGGATCATAATCCGTACGGTGTCCGTGCACATGGCGGCCCTGTGTATAATACTTGGGTATATTATAGGGCCGCCGTGGGCTGACTGATACAGTACTGATTGGGATCAACGGAGGTGAGCCCTCGTGGGGAGGCTATATGTGTGGTGGACCGACAGTTATGTTCAACATCATTGACTTCTTCATGACGTCACTACCATGTAAAGAAAGCATTTGGTTGTTCTCCTCTTTTCACAATAGCAGCCTAATAACTTTGTTGGGCGATGTAGAGCATGTGTCACGGCGGATGCAAGGGGGAAACATGTGGGAAACTTGTATTACTTACCTCCGACCATGTATTGACATATCAAAGCTTATTAATAAGATGAACGTTCTTCTGGGCATAACAGAGCAGGAACATTTATTGGTAGACCACATGTGTATAATGGTTAAAAAGTATATATTTGCCGCACGATGTATTAGATAAGGAATGAGTTGTAGGTCATTATTGGGATCGAAGAACTTCGAGGCGTAGCCGAGAAGTTGTGAGATCCCAATAATGACCTACAACTCATTCCTTATCTGGCTTAATGCCTACTTCTATTGTTTCCTCCGAGGAGGCGGCGATGGCATGGCGTATGTGAGCAGGAGGTCATTATTGTACCAAAGCGGGTCATTATAGTTCCGTCACAATAATGACCCGCTTTGGTACAATAATGACCTCCTGCTCACGGTCCGCAGGTCCTTACCGGCAAAACACGACTCCGAGGAAACAATAGAAGTATGCATTAAGAAAAGATAAAGGGTTTTAGTTATTCCAGCAGTGATAAGACAAATCAAAAGGTTATATAAATTAGAAACTTCAATTCTTTCTAAGGAGACCGGAAAAAAATATATTATAACAAGTGGGAGACTGTAAAAGAACTGATGGATAAAGGGTAAATTAAATGTTATCATTAGACTTTGTATGTACGCTCTGTTTCCTTTCATTGTGTATGTATGTTATAGTTATAGTTATATATTATGTATATGTAGCAAAATGAATGTTACTGAATAAAAGAAAAAAAAAGAAAAAAATATGCATTGGATTTGCAATCAACCTGTTGACGCGAGTGCATTGTAAAGAAGAAAAAAAAAAAGTTTCAACCAAACCTACGTTTCAAATGCTATAGTTTCGGACCGACTTTCTGAAAGCACGTCTCTACAAATTCGGGGAGATGCACGATAGTTGGGGGAGAGGAACATTCCGATCATGCTCTGACCTATATTTCCCACTTGGGTAGACCCTAAATCAAATCTACGTATAAATACTCTTCAACAGAGTCTGATGTAGAACACAAAACAGCGTAAAAGGCGTCTAAACCCAGATCTAGAGTCCATGAACAAAAGTCTTATATAAATTAACTGTTTAATTTCCGTCGGTACTATGCACTACGATATGACCTATTGCCTGCCATTCCGCCACGATGAATGTTATAATTTGTGAGATTATATGAAGTTCAAGTAAACGGGCTACCTAGCATGCACCACAGAGAGCAGCGTCCGGTACAGGTTACCCAGCATGCACCACAGAGAGCAGCGTTCGGTACAGGTTACCCAGCATGCACCACAGAGAGCAGCGTCCGGTACAGGTTACCCAGCATGCACCACAGAGAGCAGCGTCCGGTACAGGTTACCCAGCATGCACCACAGAGAGCAGCGTCCGGTACAGGTTACCCAGCATGCACCACAGAGAGCAGCGTCCGGTACAGGTTACCCAGCATGCACCACAGAGAGCAGCGTCCGGTAAGGTTACCCGGCATGCACCACAGAGAGCAGCGTCCGGTACAGGTTACCCAGCATGCACCACAGAGAGAAGCCTTGGGTACATGTGGAATCAGCGTGTTCTTAATCCCGGACAAATCGGCATTGACGTAAACATTGGTTTCTTTGTCAACCCAAGCTACGTGCCAGATAGTTTATTATAATTATGTACATGTTATCCGTCCTATTCCTATTACAGCTACCCCGGTAACGGCAAAATCATTCATTTTTGATCATGCGTTAGCTTGCGTGATAGACTCGGTAAAGAAATAAATCACCTCTAACAATGATATCATAGAGCGTCTCTCGTACCACCATCCCCCGACCGCCCCCCGCCTACTGCCCTACCCCCTCTTCTTTCAATCATACAAACACAGACATCCTCTCCCCAGCCCCTCCTCCCCATTTAACCCCATCACCCCAGCCTTGCCACAATGGACGAGTGAACTATCAAGGAGTGACGTCAAGCCATTTGTGTCATTGCAAAATAGATGAACGGTGGTGATCGAAACGGTAAACAATATGTACGCTCCCCCCCCCCCCCTCCATCATACACTTAATGGTGAAGGAGGATAAACAGAATGCACCAGCACAGTGGCGGATAAGGCGATAAGTTTTACTGTCTGTAGGGGTGATGGTAAGGGGTTTTACCCCTCCCCCCTCCCTCTCAAGGAAGGGACCGTATATCAAGTTTAGAGAGTTTTGCCGGCCTGCCCCTTCCCAAAATCCTGTATTCGCCCCTGCACAACACAATGACAATACGATGCAAAAATACAGCACTTTATTGGGCATATTTGGATTCCACGCGAGATTGCTACGACAACGCGACATCACCATGACAACGCGACATCGCCATGACGGTGCGACGCGTCCTCGCGCATTTCACGTGTATCCATATTTAACCAAGAGACAGGACTACCTAGAAGTCGTTTCTGGGATAATACCGACTGAAGCGTATTTGCCCCCTCTCTAGAGGAGCTGGGTGATGGATGGGCCTATCGGTCTCTTGCGCCCAGGTAGTTAAACAATTTCGTGACCCGCTTTTTCTAATTCTCCTGTGACTGATGTGGCTGATCCAGGGGGTTTCCAGGGCAGGGTAGGATCCAGGCATGCTGGAAAAGGGGGAGGGGGGCAGTTTTGAGCTTTTTGGTTTCCATATGTTGAATGGTATAAATTTCGGACCTAAAAAAGGGGGCCGGGACCGGGTCGGCCACCCCCTGGACCCGCCCCTGCAGAGGCTGTCCAGGGGGTGTCCAGGGGCGTCAGGATCACCTCTACATTACTGTTGCACCCCCCCCCCTCTCGCTCCCGCCCCTATCTTCATGCCGCCCGCCGCCCGCCCGCCTGGTCGTCAGATTTCAGAGAGCTCATGCCATCAAGTAGATCTCTGGATGTTGACAAGCATTTCATGTGTTTTCAGTGGAAATATTCAACATGAGCCTCACATGGTAGCGGAATCTGTCACCAGGGGGAAGCACCTCTTGAGTTGAACAGAAGAACACCGAGAAGCATTGCTGTCAGCGATCGAGCAGGATCGGCTCGGAGGTAGCATCATAAGCGGAAGGACTCCTGTTCCGTGCCTGGGTACAGTGCCACATGGCTGCCAGTAGGGACAGCGACGGCCCTCCCTCACCATGCTCACAGGCCGTCTACAACAGACTCAAGTGGTACCAGGTTACTAGTATGTCAGGTGTTAGCCTGTGAAACTTAAGGCTTTGGCCGTCAGCTTTCCGGGAACAGCGCCCATTCTACTCTAGCTTCCTTTTCATGCACTTAGATATTTCATTCTGCACAGACCTTGCCGTCTCTCTCTCTCTCTCCTCGCGAGCATGAGTCCCTTGTTTGTAAATGGAGCCGTTACGTGGCGACATCGCATGCTAGACGTATGGCCAGATTACCAACGGCCAACGGTGTCTTGACTACTGGCAATGTACCAGGTACCCTCCATGGTTACTGTTAACTAGTGTAACCCTCCATGGCTAGTGTCATCCCATGTCACCCTCCATGGCTACTGTCACCTCGTATCACATCCTCATCCGCCTCCTCCTGCGCCTCCTAATCCGCCTCCTCATCCTCCTCCTCATCCTCATCCTCATCCTCATCCGTCTCCTCACCTCCTCCTCATCCTCTTCCGCCTCTGCCTCCTCATCCGCCTCCTCATCCTCCTCCTCCTCCTCATCCTCATCCTCATCCGTCTCCTCACCTCCTCCTCATCCTCTTCCGCCTCCGCCTCCTCATCCGCCTCCTCATCCGCCTCCTCATCCTCATCCTCATCCTCATCCGTCTCCTCACCTCCTCCTCATCCTCTTCCGCCTCCGCCTCCTCATCCGCCTCCTCATCCTCCTCCTCATCCTCATCCGTCTCCTCACCTCCTCCTCATCCTCTTCCACCTCCGCCTCCTCATCCGCCTCCTCATCCGCCTCCTCATCCGCTTCCTCATCCGCCTCCTCATTCTCCTCCTCTTCCGCCTCATCCACCACGTCATCCGCCTCCTCCTCCGCTCCTGTCGGACACGGGATGTCATCTATATTTCATGCAGTCTGCCAATTACCACGACTCCACCCGTGCTGACTGATAGCTCCGTCCACCGCTGAAGACCCTTCGTGGTCGCCAGAAAAAGGTCAGCCCCTCCAACCCATTAATCTTTCTCCGTCCGTGTGACTCCTGCCACTTGCGCTGCGTGAAACTCGGGCTGGGCCACGGCTGGTGGCGGGGGGAGGGGGGTTGTGAGGGTTGGGGGGGGGGGGTGAGAGCCGGTCATCGCCAGTCCACCCCCAACACCCTTCGTTCTTCCGCTCCTGCCTCCGCTGGCCCCTCTCACCCTGGGCGTGTGATTATCCGGGGTCTGATAGTTATCACCCCCCACCACCCCCAATTCTACTTATCCACCCCATGCGCCCGATAGCCACAGGCCGCCCAACACCCCCAACCCAACCATAGCCACAGGCCGCCCAACACCCCAACCCCAACCATAGCCACAGGCCGCCCAACACCCCCAACCCAACCATAGCCACAGGCCGCCCAACACCCCCACCCCAACCATAGCCACAGGCCGCCCAACACCCCCAACCCAACCATAGCCACAGGCCGCCCAACACCCCCACCCCAACCATAGCCACAGGCCGCCCAACACCCCCAACCCAACCATAGCCACAGGCCGCCCAACACCCCAACCCCCCAACCATAGCCACAGGCCGCCCAACACCCCCACCCCAACCATGGCCACAGGCCGCCCAACACTCCCAACCCAACCATAGCCACAGGCCGCCCAACACCCCCACCCCAACCATAGCTACAGGCCGCCCAACACCCCCAACCCAACCATAGCCACAGGCCGCCCAACACCCCAACCCCCCAACCATAGCCACAGGCCGCCCAACACCAACACCCCAACCATAGCCACAGGCCGCCCAACACCCCCAACCCAACCATAGCCACAGGCCGCCCAACACCCCAACCCCAACCATGGCCACAGGCCGCCGAACACTCCCAACCCAACCATTGCCACAGGCCGCCCAACACCCCCACCCCAACCATAGCTACAGGCCGCCCAACACCCCCACCCCAACCATGGCCACAGGCCGCCCAACACCCCCACCCCAACCATGGCCACAGGCCGCCCAACACTCCCAACCCAACCATAGCCACAGGCCGCCCAACACCCCCACCCCAACCATAGCTACAGGCCGCCCAACACCCCCACCCCAACCATAGCCACAGGCCGCCCAACACCAACACCCCAACCATAGCCACAGGCCGTCAACAACCCCAACGCAACCATAGCCACAGGCCGCCCAATGCCAACACCCCAACCATAGCCACAGGCCGCCCAACACCAACACCCCAACCATAGCCACAGGCCGCCCAACACCAACACCCCAACCATAGCCACAGGCCGCCCAACACCCCCACCCCAACCATAGCCACAGGCCGCCCAACACCAACACCCCAACCATAGCCACAGGCCGCCCAACACTACCAACCCAACCATAGCCGCAGGCCGCCCAACACTCCCAACCCAACCATGGCCACAGGCCGCCCAACACCAACACCCCAACCATAGCCACAGGCCGCCCAACACCCCCACCCCAACCATAGCCACAGGCCGCCCAACACCCCCACCCCAACCATGGCCACAGGCCGCCCAACACCAGCACCCCAACCATAGCCACAGGCCGCCCAACACCAACACCCCAACCATAGCCACAGGCCGCCCAACAACCCCAACGCAACCATAGCCACAGGCCGCCCAATACCAACACCCCAACCATATTCTGGTTTGGACGAAAACAAAATTATGGCCATGCACGAGAATTATGCATCTTGGCGTTGTCTTCAACACATGTTTGAGTCATGGTCCATACAGCCACTGTTTGCGGCACGGTCCACATAGCCACTGTTTGAGGCACGGTCTACCTAGCTACTGTTTGAGTCATGGTCCACATACTGTTTAAGTCATGGCCCACATTGTCACTGTTTGAAGCATGGTCCACAAATCCGATGTTTGAGTCATTTTTGCAACTATATAGGCCATTCATGTATGCCGGCAACAAGCCAACATGAATTGCTAACTTTAATATCGCCCAAATTCATGAACAAATCCACCATAGAAATATGCGGATGCAAACTATGGCATTACGGAATGAATCGTTAGCCTGCACGAGGTCTGCTGCAGTGACGAATCCAAGCGGGGGAGGGTTTAGGGTCCTTAAACGCCCAAAGGGATGTTAAGGACTGTTAAAATCGAAAGTTTGACCGTCTTTCTATATAAAATCAAATTGCTCTGAGATGTGAAACAATTGGTGGTCGACCTGCCCCCTTCCCGCCCTGTTCGCAAGTTTTCAGCCCCCCCCCCCCCCACACCCTCTCCGTTCAAATTCTAAGATGCGCCCCTGACTTGTGATGTCTTAATTAACGAAAATGACGTGTGCAGAGAATTTCGTAAAGTTTCAGAAGCTGTCCAATCTGTGGTTAATAGATTGGGAGATCGCTGCTTAGAATGTAGGTTACAAAATCGGTGCGTAGAAAAACCGAGCAGACCATTAAATTAACAGCTCCCCTGGTGACATTCGATTTTAATAGCCTTTTGTCTCCTAATTGATTAATGGGACGTCCCTCATTCAAAGCGTTTTTTCTCTGTTTTAAAAGGGTTCACACTCGCGAAATAAAAGCCTTGTTGCCAGTATAGCAGCAACAAAACCCTATCTATTATGGAAGGGAAGGGCACTTTGCTGATGGTGTGGCAAGTAAGCCCCTAATCCGTGTCGCTTTCTCTTTCGCTTGCTCTGTCTCTCTCAGTCTCTCCGTCTCTGTCTGGCATTCATCTTTTTTCTCTCTGTCTCTTTCGCTGTTTTTTTTCGGTCACTTTCTCTCTTTTGTCTCTCTCTCTCTCTCTCTCTCTCTCTCTGTCTCTCCACCGGTCTCTCTTTCTCTCTCTATGTCTCCCTCAACGGCATTGCATTATCTGATTTCCGCATTAAAACATACAAGAAAACGTGACTTCAGACAGAATAACCACCATCAATGCCCTCCACATCCTGTGACGTCACGCCCTTGTCGGTTGCCGGGCCCCACAGGGTACGTAAGTAAGCCCCATTTCCGTTGGATTATGCCCCAGATATCGAGCGAAATAATATCCTAGTTCCCAGTACGGGGACCCATCCTGCTCCGCGAACCGGAAAACCATCAGTTAATGTCATTTGGCATCCACCGGAGCACGGACAAAGTTTTGACGTGGCCTTAATTTACCCTGTTAGCATTGGTTGCGTTTTGTAAGGAGCTTACTCTGCCTGTTATAGCATTATAGAGTTTTGCTACCAGGTTACTGCCACGTGTTGACCCCAGAGGCCGTGCGTTATGCCCAAACCACTGCTGTAGCACCAGAGAGACCGTGCGTTATGGCCTAACCACTGCTGTAGCACCAGAGGCCGTGCGTTATGCCCTAACCACTGATGTAGCACCAGAGAGGCCGTGCGTTATGCCCTAACCACTGCTGTAGCACCAGATGCCGTGCGTTATGCCCTAACCACTGATGTAGCACCAGAGAGGCTGTGCGTTATGCCCTAACCACTGCTGTAGCACCAGAGAGGCCGTGCGTTAAGCCCTAACCACTGATGTAGCACCAGAGAGGCTGTGCGTTATGCCCTAATCACTGCTGTAGCACCAGGCGCCGTGCGTTATGGCCTAACCACTGCTGTAGCACCAGGAGCCGTGCGTTATGCCCTAACCACTGCTGTAGCACCAGAGGCCGTGCGTTATGGCCTAACCACTGCTGTAGCACCAGAGAGGCCGTGCGTTATGCCCTAACCACTGACGTAAACACCAGAGAGGCTGTGCGTTATGCCCTAACCACTGCTGTAGCACCAGGCGCCGTGAGTTATGGCCTAACCACTGATGTAGAACCAGAGAGGCCGTGCGTTATGCCCTAACCACTGCTGTAGCACCAGAGGCCGTGCGTTATGCAATAACCACTGCTGTAGCACCAGAGGCCGTGCGTTATGCCCTAACCACTGCCATAGCACCAGAGACGCCGTGCGTTATGCCCTAACCACTGCTGTAGCACCAGAGGCCGTGCGTTATGCCCAAACCACTGCTGTAGCACCAGACGCCGTGCGTTATGGCCTAACCACTGATGTAGCACCAGAGAGGCCGTGCGTTATGCCCTAACCACTGCAGTAGCACCAGAGAGGCCGTGCGTTATGCCCTAACCACTGCTGTAGCACCAGACGCCGTGCGTTATGGCCTAACCACTGATGTAGCACCAGAGAGGCCGTGCGTTTTGCAATAACCACTGCTGTAGCACCAGAGGCCGTGCGTTATGCCGTAACCACTGCTGTAGCACCAGAGAGGCCGTGCGTTATGCCCTAACCACTGCTGTAGCACCAGAGAGGCCGTGCGTTATGCCCTAACCCCTGCTGTAGCACCAGAGGCCGTGCGTTATGCCCTAACCACTGATGTAGCAACAGAGAGGCTGTGCGTTATGCCCTAACCACTGCTGTAGCACCAGAGAGGCCGTGCGTTATGCCCTAACCACTGCTGTAGCACCAGTAAGGCCGTGCGTTATGCCCTAACCACTGATGTAGCACCAGTAAGGCCGTGCGTTATGCCCTAACTACTGCTGTAGCACCAAAGAGGCTGTGCGTTATGCCCTAACCATTGCTATAGCACCAGGCGCCGTGCGTTATGGCCTAACCACTGCTGTAGCACCAGAGAGGCCGTGCGTTATGGCCTAACCACTGCTGTAGCACCAGGGAGGCCGTGCGTTATGCCCTAACCACTGCCATAGCACCAGAGACGCCGTGCGTTATGCCCTAACCACTGCCATAGCACCAGAGACGCCGTCCGTTATGCCCTAACCACTGCTGTAGCACCAGAGGCCGTGCGTTATGCCGTAACCACTGCTGTAGCACCAGAGAGGCCGTGCGTTATGCCCTAACCACTGCTGTAGCACCAGAGAGGCCGTGCGTTATGCCCTAACCAATGCTGTAGCACCAGAGGCCGTGCGTTATGCCCTAACCACTGCTGTAGCACCAGAGAGGCCGTGCGTTATGCCCTAACCACTGATGTAGCACCAGAAAGGCTGTGCGTTATGCCCTAACTACTGCTGTAGAACCAGAGAGGCTGTGCGTTATGCCCTAACCATTGCTATAGCACCAGGCGCCGTGCGTTATGGCCTAACCACTGCTGTAGCACCAGAGAAGCCGTGCGTTATGCCCTAACCACTGCTGTAGCACCAGAGGTCGTGCGTTATGCAATAACCACAGCTGTAGCACCAGGGGCCGTGCGTTATGGCCTAACCACTGCTGTAGCACCAGAGAGGCCGTGCGTTATGCCCTAACCACTGCCATAGCACCAGAGACGCCGTGCGTTATGCCCTAACCCCTGCCATAGCACCAGAGACGCCGTCAGTTATGCCCTAACCACTGCTGTAGCACCAGAGGCCGGGCGTTATGCCGTAACCACTGCTGTAGCACCAGAGAGGCCGTGAGTTATGCCCTAACCACTGCTGTAGCACCAGAGAGGCCGTGCGTTATGCCCTAACCACTGCTGTAGCACCAGAGGCCGTGCGTTATGCCCTAACCACTGATGTAGCACCAGAGAGGCTGTGCGTTATGCCCTAACCACTGCTGTAGCACCAGAGAGGCCGTGCGTTATGCCCTAACCACTGCTGTAGCACCAGAGAGGCTGTGCGTTATGCCCTAACCACTGCTGTAGCACCAGAGAGGCCGTGCGTTATGGCCTAACCACTGCTGTAGCACCAGAGAGGCCGTGCGTTATGCCCTAACCACTGCTGTAGCACCAGAGAGGCTGTGCGTTATGCCCTAACCATTGCTATAGCACCAGGCGCCGTGCGTTATGGCCTAACCACTGCTGTAGCACCAGAGAGGCCGTGCGTTATGCCCTAACCACTGCTGTAGCACCAGAGGCCGTGCGTTATGCAATAACCACAGCTGTAGCACCAGGGGCCGTGCGTTATGGCCTAACCACTGCTGTAGCACCAGAGAGGCCGTGCGTTATGCCGTAATCACTGCTGTAGCACCAGAGAGGCCGTGCGTTATGCCCTAACCACTGCTGTAGCACCAGAGAGGCCGTGCGTTATGCCCTAACCACTGCTGTAGCACCAGAGAGGCCATGCGTTATGGCCTAACCACTGCTGTAGCACCAGGGGCCGTGCGTTTTGGCCTAACCACTGCTGTAGCACCAGAGAGGCCGTGCGTTATGCCCTAACCACTGCTGTAGCACCAGAGAGGCCGTGCGTTATTCCTCAACCACTGCTGTAGCATCAGTGAGGCCGTGCGTTATGCCCTAACCACTGATGTAGCACCAGAAAGGCTGTGCGTTATGCCCTAACCATTGCTATAGCACCAGGCGCCGTGCGTTATGGCTTAACCACTGCTGTAGCACCAGAGAGGCCGTGCGTTATGGCCTAACCACTGCTGTAGCACCAGGGAGGCCGTGCGTTATGCCCTAACCACTGCCATAGCACCAGAGACGCCGTGCGTTATGCCCTAACCACTGCCATAGCACCAGAGACGCCGTCCGTTATGCCCTAACCACTGCTGTAGCACCAGAGGCCGTGCGTTATGCCGTAACCACTGCTGTAGCACCAGAGAGGCCGTGCGTTATGCCCTAACCACTGCTGTAGCACCAGAGAGGCCGTGCGTTATGCCCTAACCAATGCTGTAGCACCAGAGGCCGTGCGTTATGCCCTAACCACTGCTGTAGCACCAGAGAGGCCGTGCGTTATGCCCTAACCACTGATGTAGCACCAGAAAGGCTGTGCGTTATGCCCTAACTACTGCTGTAGAACCAGAGAGGCTGTGCGTTATGCCCTAACCATTGCTATAGCACCAGGCGCCGTGCGTTATGGCCTAACCACTGCTGTAGCACCAGAGAAGCCGTGCGTTATGCCCTAACCACTGCTGTAGCACCAGAGGTCGTGCGTTATGCAATAACCACAGCTGTAGCACCAGGGGCCGTGCGTTATGGCCTAACCACTGCTGTAGCACCAGAGAGGCCGTGCGTTATGCCCTAACCACTGCCATAGCACCAGAGACGCCGTGCGTTATGCCCTAACCACTGCCATAGCACCAGAGACGCCGTCAGTTATGCCCTAACCACTGCTGTAGCACCAGAGGCCGGGCGTTATGCCGTAACCACTGCTGTAGCACCAGAGAGGCCGTGAGTTATGCCCTAACCACTGCTGTAGCACCAGAGAGGCCGTGCGTTATGCCCTAACCACTGCTGTAGCACCAGAGGCCGTGCGTTATGCCCTAACCACTGATGTAGCACCAGAGAGGCTGTGCGTTATGCCCTAACCACTGCTGTAGCACCAGAGAGGCCGTGCGTTATGCCCTAACCACTGCTGTAGCACCAGAGAGGCTGTGCGTTATGCCCTAACCACTGCTGTAGCACCAGAGAGGCCGTGCGTTATGGCCTAACCACTGCCGTAGCACCAGAGAGGCCGTGCGTTATGCCCTAACCACTGCTGTAGCACCAGAGGCCGTGCGTTATGCAATAACCACAGCTGTAGCACCAGGGGCCGTGCGTTATGGCCTAACCACTGCTGTAGCACCAGAGAGGCCGTGCGTTATGCCGTAATCACTGCTGTAGCACCAGAGAGGCCGTGCGTTATGCCCTAACCACTGCTGTAGCACCAGAGAGGCCGTGCGTTATGCCCTAACCACTGCTGTAGCACCAGAGAGGCCATGCGTTATGGCCTAACCACTGCTGTAGCACCAGGGGCCGTGCGTTTTGGCCTAACCACTGCTGTAGCACCAGAGAGGCCGTGCGTTATGCCCTAACCACTGCTGTAGCACCAGAGAGGCCGTGCGTTATTCCTCAACCACTGCTGTAGCATCAGTGAGGCCGTGCGTTATGCCCTAACCACTGCTGTAGCACCAGAGAGGCCGTGCGTTATGCCCTACCCACCGCCGTAGCACCAGAGAGACCGTGCGCTATGGCCTAACCATTGCCGTAGCACCAGAGAGGCCGTGCGTTATGCCCTAACCACCGCCGTAGCACCAGAGCGGCCGTGCGTTATGCCCTAACCACTGCTGTAGCACCAGAGGCCGTGCGTTATGGCCTAACCACTGCTGTAGCACCAGAGAGGCCGTGCGTTATGGCTAACCACTACTGTAGCACCAGGGGCCGTGCGTTATGGCCTAACCACTGCTGTAGCAACAGGGGCCGTGCGTTATGCCCTAACCACTGCTGTAGCACCAGGAAGGCCGTGCGTTATGCCATAACCACTGCTGTCGCACCAGAGAGGCCGTGCGTTATGCCATAACCACTGCCATAGCACCAGAGACGCCGTGCGTTATGCCCTAACCACTGCCATAGCACCAGAGACGCCGTGCGTTATGCCCTAACCACTGCTGTAGCACCAGAGAGGCTGTGCGTTATGCCCTAACCATTGCTATAGCACCAGGGGCCGTGCGTTATGGCCTAACCACTGCTGTAGCACCAGAGAGGCCGTGCGTTATGCCGTAACCACTGCTGTAGCACCAGAGAGGCCGTGCGTTATGCCCTAACCACTGCTGTAGCACCAGAGAGGCCGTGCGTTATGCCCTAACCACTGCTGTAGCACCAGAGAGGCCATGCGTTATGGCCTAACCACTGCTGTAGCACCAGGGGCCGTGCGTTATGGCCTAACCACTGCTGTAGCACCAGAGAGGCCGTGCGTTATGCCATAACCACTGCCGTAGCACCAGAGGCCGTGCGTTATGCCCTAACCACTGCTGTAGCATCAGTGAGGCCGTGCGTTATGCCCTAACCACTGCTGTAGCACCAGAGAGGCCGTGCGTTATGCCCTACCCACCGCCGTAGCACCAGAGAGGCCGTGGGTTATGCCCTGACCACTGCTGTAGCACCAGAGGCCGTGCGTTATGGCCTAACCACTGCTGTAGCACCAGAGAGGCCGTGCGTTATGGCTAACCACTGCTGTAGCACCAGGGGCCGTGCGTTATGGCCTAACCACTGCTGTAGCACCAGGGGCCGTGCGTTATGGCCTAACCACTGCTGTAGCACCAGAGAGGCGGTGCGTTATGCCCTAACCACTGCTGTAGCACCAGAGAGGCCGTGCGTTATGCCCTAACCACTGCTGTAGCATCAGTGAGGCCGTGCGTTATGCCCTAACCACTGCTGTAGCACAAGAGAGGCCGTGCGTTATGCCCTACCCACCGCCGTAGCACCAGAGAGACCGTGCGCTATGGCCTAACCACTGCTGTAGCACCAGAGAGGCCGTGCGTTATGCCCTAACCACTGCCGTAGCACCAGAGAGGCCGTGGGTTATGCCCTAACCACTGCTGTAGCACCAGAGGCCGTGCGTTATGGCCTAACCACTGCTGTAGCACCAGAGAGGCCGTGCGTTATGGCCTAACCACTGCTGTAGCACCAGAGAGGCCGTGCGTTATGCCGTAACCACTGCTGTAGCACCAGAGAGGCCGTGCGTTATGCCGTAATCACTGCTGTAGCACCAGAGAGGCCGTGCGTTATGCCCTAACCACTGCTGTAGCACCAGAGAGGCCGTGCGTTATGCCCTAACCACTGCTGTAGCACCAGAGAGGCCATGCGTTATGGCCTAACCACTGCTGTAGCACCAGGGGCCGTGCGTTTTGGCCTAACCACTGCTGTAGCACCAGAGAGGCCGTGCGTTATGCCCTAACCACTGCTGTAGCACCAGAGAGGCCGTGCGTTATTCCTCAACCACTGCTGTAGCATCAGTGAGGCCGTGCGTTATGCCCTAACCACTGCTGTAGCACCAGAGAGGCCGTGCGTTATGCCCTACCCACCGCCGTAGCACCAGAGAGACCGTGCGCTATGGCCTAACCATTGCCGTAGCACCAGAGAGGCCGTGCGTTATGCCCTAACCACCGCCGTAGCACCAGAGCGGCCGTGCGTTATGCCCTAACCACTGCTGTAGCACCAGAGGCCGTGCGTTATGGCCTAACCACTGCTGTAGCACCAGAGAGGCCGTGCGTTATGGCTAACCACTACTGTAGCACCAGGGGCCGTGCGTTATGGCCTAACCACTGCTGTAGCAACAGGGGCCGTGCGTTATGCTCTAACCACTGCTGTAGCACCAGGAAGGCCGTGCGTTATGCCATAACCACTGCTGTCGCACCAGAGAGGCCGTGCGTTATGCCATAACCACTGCCATAGCACCAGAGACGCCGTGCGTTATGCCCTAACCACTGCCATAGCACCAGAGACGCCGTGCGTTATGCCCTAACCACTGCTGTAGCACCAGAGAGGCTGTGCGTTATGCCCTAACCATTGCTATAGCACCAGGGGCCGTGCGTTATGGCCTAACCACTGCTGTAGCACCAGAGAGGCCGTGCGTTATGCCGTAACCACTGCTGTAGCACCAGAGAGGCCGTGCGTTATGCCCTAACCACTGCTGTAGCACCAGAGAGGCCGTGCGTTATGCCCTAACCACTGCTGTAGCACCAGAGAGGCCATGCGTTATGGCCTAACCACTGCTGTAGCACCAGGGGCCGTGCGTTATGGCCTAACCACTGCTGTAGCACCAGAGAGGCCGTGCGTTATGCCATAACCACTGCCGTAGCACCAGAGGCCGTGCGTTATGCCCTAACCACTGCTGTAGCATCAGTGAGGCCGTGCGTTATGCCCTAACCACTGCTGTAGCACCAGAGAGGCCGTGCGTTATGCCCTACCCACCGCCGTAGCACCAGAGAGGCCGTGGGTTATGCCCTGACCACTGCTGTAGCACCAGAGGCCGTGCGTTATGGCCTAACCACTGCTGTAGCACCAGAGAGGCCGTGCGTTATGGCTAACCACTGCTGTAGCACCAGGGGCCGTGCGTTATGGCCTAACCACTGCTGTAGCACCAGGGGCCGTGCGTTATGGCCTAACCACTGCTGTAGCACCAGAGAGGCGGTGCGTTATGCCCTAACCACTGCTGTAGCACCAGAGAGGCCGTGCGTTATGCCCTAACCACTGCTGTAGCATCAGTGAGGCCGTGCGTTATGCCCTAACCACTGCTGTAGCACAAGAGAGGCCGTGCGTTATGCCCTACCCACCGCCGTAGCACCAGAGAGACCGTGCGCTATGGCCTAACCACTGCTGTAGCACCAGAGAGGCCGTGCGTTATGCCCTAACCACTGCCGTAGCACCAGAGAGGCCGTGGGTTATGCCCTAACCACTGCTGTAGCACCAGAGGCCGTGCGTTATGGCCTAACCACTGCTGTAGCACCAGAGAGGCCGTGCGTTATGGCCTAACCACTGCTGTAGCACCAGAGAGGCCGTGCGTTATGCCGTAACCACTGCTGTAGCACCAGAGAGGCCGTGCGTTATGCCCTAACCACTGCTGTAGCACCAGAGAGGCCATGCGTTACGGCCTAACCACTGCTGTAGCACCAGGGGCCGTGCGTTATGGCCTAACCACTGCTGTAGCACCAGAGAGGCCGTGCGTTATGCCCTAACCACTGCCGTAGCACCAGAGAGGCCGTGCGTTATGCCCTAACCACTGCTGTAGCATCAGTGAGGCCGTGCGTTATGCCCTAACCACTGCTGTAGCACCAGAGAGGCCGTGCGTTATGCCCTACCCACCGCCGTAGCACCAGAGAGGCCGTGGGTTATGCCCTAACCACTGCTGTAGCACCAGAGGCCGTGCGTCATGGCCTAACCACTGCTGTAGCACCAGAGAGGCCGTGCGTTATGGCTAACCACTGTTGTAGCACCAGGGGCCGTGCGTTATGGCCTAACCACTGCTGTAGCACCAGGGGCCGTGCGTTATGGCCTAACCACTGCTGTAGCACCAGAGAGGCCGTGCGTTATGCCCTAACCACTGCTGTAGCACCAGAGAGGCCGTGCGTTATGCCCTAACCACTGCTGTAGCATCAGTGAGGCCGTGCGTTATGCCCTAACCACTGCTGTAGCACAAGAGAGGCCGTACGTTATGCCCTACCCACCGCCGTAGCACCAGAGAGACCGTGCGCTATGGCCTAACCACTGCTGTAGCACCAGAGAGGCCGTGCGTTATGCCCTAACCACTGCCGTAGCACCAGAGAGGCCGTGGGTTATGCCCTAACCACTGCTGTAGCACCAGAGGCCGTGCGTTATGGCCTAACCACTGCTGTAGCACCAGAGAGGCCGTGCGTTACGGCTAACCACTGCTGTAGCACCAGGGGCCGTGCGTTATGGCCTAACCACTGCTGTAGCAACAGGGGCCGTGCGTTATGCCCTAACCACTGCTGTAGCACCAGAAAGGCCGTGCGTTATGCCATAACCAATGCTGTAGCACCAGAGAGGCCGTGCGTTATGCCCTAACCACTGATGTAGCACTAGAGAAGCTGTGCGTTATGCCCTAACCATTGCTATAGCACCAGGCGCCGTGCGTCATGGCCTAACCACTGCTGTAGCACCAGAGAGGCCGTGCGTTATGCCCTAACCACTGCTGTAGCACCAGAGAGGCCGTGCGTTATGCCCTAACCACTGCTGTAGCACCAGAGGCCGTGCGTTATGCAATAACCACAGCTGTAGCACCAGGGCCCGTGCGTTATGGCCTAACCACTGCTGTAGCACCAGAGGCCGTGCGTTATGCAATAACCACAGCTGTAGCACCAGGGCCCGTGCGTTATGGCCTAACCACTGCTGTAGCACAAGAGAGGCCGTGCGTTATGCCCTAACCACTGCTGTAGCATCAGAGAGGCCATGCGTTATGGCCTAACCACTGCTGTAGCACCAGAGAGGCCGTGCGTTATGCCCTAACCACTGCTGTAGCACCAGAGAGGCCGTGCGTTATGCCCTAACCACTGCCGTAGCACCAGAGAGGCCGTGCGTTATGCCCTAACCACTGCTGTAGCACCAGGGGCCGTGCGTTATGGCCTAACAACTGCTGTAGCACCAGGGGCCGTGCGTTATGGCCTAACCACTGCTGTAGCACCAGAGAAGCCGTGCGTTATGCCCTAACCACTGCTGAGCACCAGAGAGGCCATGCGTTATGGCCTAACCACTGCTGTAGCACCAGGGGCCGTGCGTTATGGCCTAACCACTGCTGTAGCACCAGGGGCCGTGCGTTATGGCCTAACCACTGCTGTAGCACCAGAGAGGCCGTGCGTTATGCCCTAACCACTGCTGTAGTACCAGAGAGGCCGTGCGTTATGCCATAACCACTGCCGTAGCACCAGAGAGGCCGTGCGTTATGCCCTAACCACTGCTGTAGCACCAGGGGCCGTGCGTTATGCCCTAACCACTGCTGTAGCACCAGAGGCCGTGCGTTATGCCCTAACCACTGATGTAGCACCAGAGAGGCTGTGCGTTATGCCCTAACCACTGCTGTAGCACCAGAGAGGCCGTGCGTTATGCCCTAACCACTGCTGTAGCACCAGAGAGGCTGTGCGTTATGCCCTAACCACTGCTGTAGCACCAGAGTGGCCGTGCGTTATGGCCTAACCACTGCTGTAGCACCAGAGAGGCCGTGCGTTATGCCCTAACCACTGCTGTAGCACCAGAGAGGCTGTGCGTTATGCCCTAACCATTGCTATAGCACCAGGCGCCGTGCGTTATGGCCTAACCACTGCTGTAGTACCAGAGAGGCCGTGCGTTATGCCCTAACCACTGCTGTAGCACCAGAGAGGCCGTGCGTTATGCCCTAACCACTGCTGTAGCACCAGAGGCCGTGCGTTATGCAATAACCACAGCTGTAGCGCCAGGGGCCGTGCGTTATGGCCTAACCACTGCTGTAGCGCAAGAGAGGCCGTGCGTTATGCCCTAACCACTGCTGTAGCACCAGAGAGGCCATGCGTTATGGCCTAACCACTGCTGTAGCACCAGGGGCCGTGCGTTATGGCCTAACCACTGCTGTAGCACCAGAGAGGCCGTGCGTTTTGCCCTAACCAAGGCTGTAGCACCAGAGAGGCCGTGCGTTATGCCCTAACCACTGCTGTAGCATCAGTGAGGCCGTGCGTTATGCCCTAACCACTGCTGTAGCACCAGAGAGTCCGTGCGTTATGCCCTACCCACCGCCGTAGCACAGAGAGACCGTGCGCTATGGCCTAACCATTGCTGTAGCACCAGAGAGGCCGTGCGTTATGCCCTAACCACTGCCGTAGCACCAGAGAGGCCGTGCGTTATGCCCTAACCACTGATGTAGCACCAGAAAGGCTGTGCGTTATGCCCTAACTACTGCTGTAGAACCAGAGAGGCTGTGCGTTATGCCCTAACCATTGCTGTAGCACCAGGCGCCGTGCGTTATGGCCTAACCACTGCTGTAGCACCAGAGAAGCCGTGCGTTATGCCCTAACCACTGCTGTAGCACCAGAGGTCGTGCGTTATGGCCTAACCACTGCTGTAGCACCAGGGGCCGTGCGTTATGGCCTAACCACTGCTGTAGCACCAGAGAGGCCGTGCGTTATGCCCTAACCACTGCTGTAGCACCAGAGAGGCCGTGCGTTATGCCCTAACCACTGCTGTAGCATCAGTGAGGCCGTGCGTTATGCCCTAACCACTGCTGTAGCACAAGAGAGGCCGTGCGTTATGCCCTACCCACCGTCGTAGCACCAGAGAGACCGTGCGCTATGGCCTAACCACTGCTGTAGCACCAGAGAGGCCGTGCGTTATGCCCTAACCACTGCCGTAGCACCAGAGAGGCCGTGGGTTATGCCCTAACCACTGCTGTAGCACCAGAGGCCGTGCGTTATGGCCTAACCACTGCTGTAGCACCAGAGAGGCCGTGCGTTACGGCTAACCACTGCTGTAGCACCAGGGGCCGTGCGTTATGGCCTAACCACTGCTGTAGCAACAGGGGCCGTGCGTTATGCCCTAACCACTGCTGTAGCACCAGAAAGGCCGTGCGTTATGCCATAACCAATGCTGTAGCACCAGAGAGGCCGTGCGTTATGCCCTAACCACTGATGTAGCACTAGAGAAGCTGTGCGTTATGCCCTAACCATTGCTATAGCACCAGGCGCCGTGCGTCATGGCCTAACCACTGCTGTAGCACCAGAGAGACCGTGCGTTATGCCCTAACCACTGCTGTAGCACCAGAGAGGCCGTGCGTTATGCCCTAACCACTGCTGTAGCACCAGAGGCCGTGCGTTATGCAATAACCACAGCTGTAGCACCAGGGCCCGTGCGTTATGGCCTAACCACTGCTGTAGCACCAGAGGCCGTGCGTTATGCAATAACCACAGCTGTAGCACCAGGGCCCGTGCGTTATGGCCTAACCACTGCTGTAGCACAAGAGAGGCCGTGCGTTATGCCCTAACCACTGCTGTAGCATCAGAGAGGCCATGCGTTATGGCCTAACCACTGCTGTAGCACCAGAGAGGCCGTGCGTTATGCCCTAACCACTGCTGTAGCACCAGAGAGGCCGTGCGTTATGCCCTAACCACTGCCGTAGCACCAGAGAGGCCGTGCGTTATGCCCTAACCACGGCTGTAGCACCAGAGAGGCCGGGCGTTATGCTCTAACCACTGCCATAGCACCAGGGGCCGTGCGTTATGGCCTAACAACTGCTGTAGCACCAGGGGCCGTGCGTTATGGCCTAACCACTGCTGTAGCACCAGAGAAGCCGTGCGTTATGCCCTAACCACTGCTGAGCACCAGAGAGGCCATGCGTTATGCCCTAACCACTGCTGTAGCACCAGAGAGGCCATGCGTTATGGCCTAACCACTGCTGTAGCACCAGGGGCCGTCCGTTATGGCCCAACCACTGCTGTAGCACCAGAGAGGCCGTGCGTTATGCCATAACCACTGCCGTAGCACCAGAGGCCGTGCGTTATGCCCTAACCACTGCTGTAGCATCAGTGAGGCCGTGCGTTATGCCCTAACCACTGCTGTAGCACCAGAGAGGCCGTGCGTTATGCCCTACCCACCGCCGTAGCACCAGAGAGGCCGTGGGTTATGCCCTGACCACTGCTGTAGCACCAGAGGCCGTGCGTTATGGCCTAACCACTGCTGTAGCACCAGAGAGGCCGTGCGTTATGGCTAACCACTGCTGTAGCACCAGGGGCCGTGCGTTATGGCCTAACCACTGCTGTAGCACCAGGGGCCGTGCGTTATGGCCTAACCACTGCTGTAGCACCAGAGAGGCCGTGCGTTATGCCCTAACCACTGCTGTAGCACCAGAGAGGCCGTGCGTTATGCCCTAACCACTGCTGTAGCATCAGTGAGGCCGTGCGTTATGCCCTAACCACTGCTGTAGCACAAGAGAGGCCGTGCGTTATGCCCTACCCACCGCCGTAGCACCAGAGAGACCGTACGCTATGGCCTAACCACTGCTGTAGCACCAGAGAGGCCGTGCGTTATGCCCTAACCACTGCCGTAGCACCAGAGAGGCCGTGGGTTATGCCCTAACCACTGCTGTAGCACCAGAGGCCGTGCGTTATGGCCTAACCACTGCTGTAGCACCAGAGAGGCCGTGCGTTATGGCCTAACCACTGCTGTAGCACCAGAGAGGCCGTGCGTTATGCCGTAACCACTGCTGTAGCACCAGAGAGGCCGTGCGTTATGCCCTAACCACTGCTGTAGCACCAGAGAGGCCATGCGTTACGGCCTAACCACTGCTGTAGCACCAGGGGCCGTGCGTTATGGCCTAACCACTGCTGTAGCACCAGAGAGGCCGTGCGTTATGCCCTAACCACTGCCGTAGCACCAGAGAGGCCGTGCGTTATGCCCTAACCACTGCTGTAGCATCAGTGAGGCCGTGCGTTATGCCCTAACCACTGCTGTAGCACCAGAGAGGCCGTGCGTTATGCCCTACCCACCGCCGTAGCACCAGAGAGGCCGTGGGTTATGCCCTAACCACTGCTGTAGCACCAGAGGCCGTGCGTTATGGCCTAACCACTGCTGTAGCACCAGAGAGGCCGTGCGTTATGGCTAACCACTGTTGTAGCACCAGGGGCCGTGCGTTATGGCCTAACCACTGCTGTAGCACCAGGGGCCGTGCGTTATGGCCTAACCACTGCTGTAGCACCAGAGAGGCCGTGCGTTATGCCCTAACCACTGCTGTAGCACCAGAGAGGCCGTGCGTTATGCCCTAACCACTGCTGTAGCATCAGTGAGGCCGTGCGTTATGCCCTAACCACTGCTGTAGCACAAGAGAGGCCGTGCGTTATGCCCTACCCACCGTCGTAGCACCAGAGAGACCGTGCGCTATGGCCTAACCACTGCTGTAGCACCAGAGAGGCCGTGCGTTATGCCCTAACCACTGCCGTAGCACCAGAGAGGCCGTGGGTTATGCCCTAACCACTGCTGTAGCACCAGAGGCCGTGCGTTATGGCCTAACCACTGCTGTAGCACCAGAGAGGCCGTGCGTTACGGCTAACCACTGCTGTAGCACCAGGGGCCGTGCGTTATGGCCTAACCACTGCTGTAGCAACAGGGGCCGTGCGTTATGCCCTAACCACTGCTGTAGCACCAGAAAGGCCGTGCGTTATGCCATAACCAATGCTGTAGCACCAGAGAGGCCGTGCGTTATGCCCTAACCACTGATGTAGCACTAGAGAAGCTGTGCGTTATGCCCTAACCATTGCTATAGCACCAGGCGCCGTGCGTCATGGCCTAACCACTGCTGTAGCACCAGAGAGGCCGTGCGTTATGCCCTAACCACTGCTGTAGCACCAGAGAGGCCGTGCGTTATGCCCTAACCACTGCTGTAGCACCAGAGGCCGTGCGTTATGCAATAACCACAGCTGTAGCACCAGGGCCCGTGCGTTATGGCCTAACCACTGCTGTAGCACCAGAGGCCGTGCGTTATGCAATAACCACAGCTGTAGCACCAGGGCCCGTGCGTTATGGCCTAACCACTGCTGTAGCACAAGAGAGGCCGTGCGTTATGCCCTAACCACTGCTGTAGCATCAGAGAGGCCATGCGTTATGGCCTAACCACTGCTGTAGCACCAGAGAGGCCGTGCGTTATGCCCTAACCACTGCTGTAGCACCAGAGAGGCCGTGCGTTATGCCCTAACCACTGCCGTAGCACCAGAGAGGCCGTGCGTTATGCCCTAACCACTGCTGTAGCACCAGAGAGGCCGGGCGTTATGCTCTAACCACTGCCATAGCACCAGGGGCCGTGCGTTATGGCCTAACAACTGCTGTAGCACCAGGGGCCGTGCGTTATGGCCTAACCACTGCTGTAGCACCAGAGAAGCCGTGCGTTATGCCCTAACCACTGCTGAGCACCAGAGAGGCCATGCGTTATGGCCTAACCACTGCTGTAGCACCAGGGGCCGTGCGTTATGGCCTAACCACTGCTGCAGCACCAGAGAGGCCGTGCGTTATGCCCTAACCACTGCTGTAGTACCAGAGAGGCCGTGCGTTATGCCATAACCACTGCTGTAGCACCAGAGAGGCTGTGCGTTATGCCCTAACCACTGCTGTAGCACCAGAGAGGCCGTGCGTTATGGCCTAACCACTGCTGTAGCACCAGAGAGGCCGTGCGTTATGCCCTAACCACTGCTGTAGCACCAGAGAGGCTGTGCGTTATGCCCTAACCATTGCTATAGCACCAGGCGCCGTGCGTTATGGCCTAACCACTGCTGTAGCACCAGAGAGGCCGTGCGTTATGCCCTAACCACTGCTGTAGCACCAGAGAGGCCGTGCGTTATGCCCTAACCACTGCTGTAGCACCAGAGGCCGTGCGTTATGCAATAACCACAGCTGTAGCGCCAGGGGCCGTGCGTTATGGCCTAACCACTGCTGTAGCGCAAGAGAGGCCGTGCGTTATGCCCTAACCACTGCTGTAGCACCAGAGAGGCCATGCGTTATGGCCTAACCACTGCTGTAGCACCAGAGAGGCCGTGCGTTATGCCCTAACCAAGGCTGTAGCACCAGAGAGGCCGTGCGTTATGCCCTAACCACTGCTGTAGCAACAGTGAGGCCGTGCGTTATGCCCTAACCACTGCTGTAGCACCAGAGAGGCCGTGCGTTATGCCCTACCCACCGCCGTAGCACCAGAGAGACCGTGCGCTATGGCCTAACCATGACTGTAGCACCAGAGAGGCCGTGCGTTATGCCCTAACCACTGCCGTAGCACCAGAGAGGCCGTGCGTGATGCCCTAACCACTGCTGTAGCACAAGAGGCCGTGCGTTATGGCATAACCACTGCTGTAGCACCAGAGAGGCCGTGCGTTATGGCTAACCACTGCTGTAGCACCAGGGGCCGTGCGTTATGGCCTAACCACTGCTGTAGCAACAGGGGCCGTGCGTTATGCCCTAACCACTGCTGTAGCATCAGTGAGGCCGTGCGTTATGCCCTAACCACTGCTGTAGCACCAGAGAGGCCGGGCGTTATGCTCTAACCACTGCCATAGCACCAGGGGCCGTGCGTTATGGCCTAACCACTGCTGTAGCACCAGGGGCCGTGCGTTATGGCCTAACCACTGCTGTAGCACCAGAGAGGCCGTGCGTTATGCCCTAACCACTGCTGTAGCACCAGAGAGGCCGTGCGTTATGCCATAACCACTGCCGTAGCACCAGAGAGGCCGTGCGTTATGCCCTAACCACTGCTGTAGCACCAGGGGCCGTGCGTTATGCCCTAACCACTGCTGTAGCACCAGAGAGGCTGTGCGTTATGCCCTAACCACTGCTGTAGCACCAGAGAGGCCGTGCGTTATGCCCTAACCACTGCTGTAGCACCAGAGAGGCCGTGCGTTATGCCCTAACCACTGCCGTAGCACCAGAGAGGCCGTGCGTTATGCCCTAACCACTGCTGTAGCACCAGAGAGGCCGGGCGTTATGCTCTAACCACTGCCATAGCACCAGGGGCCGTGCGTTATGGCCTAACAACTGCTGTAGCACCAGGGGCCGTGCGTTATGGCCTAACCACTGCTGTAGCACCAGAGAAGCCGTGCGTTATGCCCTAACCACTGCTGAGCACCAGAGAGGCCATGCGTTATGGCCTAACCACTGCTGTAGCACCAGGGGCCGTGCGTTATGGCCTAACCACTGCTGCAGCACCAGAGAGGCCGTGCGTTATGCCCTAACCACTGCTGTAGTACCAGAGAGGCCGTGCGTTATGCCATAACCACTGCCGTAGCACCAGAGAGGCCGTGCGTTATGCCCTAACCACTGCTGTAGCACCAGGGGCCGTGCGTTATGCCCAAACCACTGCTGTAGCACCAGAGGCCGTGCGTTATGCCCTAACCACTGATGTAGCACCAGAGAGGCTGTGCGTTATGCCCTAACCACTGCTGTAGCACCAGAGAGGCCGTGCGTTATGCCCTAACCACTGCTGTAGCACCAGAGAGGCTGTGCGTTATGCCCTAACCACTGCTGTAGCACCAGAGAGGCCGTGCGTTATGGCCTAACCACTGCTGTAGCACCAGAGAGGCCGTGCGTTATGCCCTAACCAGTGCTGTAGCACCAGAGAGGCTGTGCGTTATGCCCTAACCATTGCTATAGCACCAGGCGCCGTGCGTTATGGCCTAACCACTGCTGTAGCACCAGAGAGGCCGTGCGTTATGCCCTAACCACTGCTGTAGCACCAGAGAGACCGTGCGTTATGCCCTAACCACTGCTGTAGCACCAGAGGCCGTGCGTTATGCAATAACCACAGCTGTAGCGCCAGGGGCCGTGCGTTATGGCCTAACCACTGCTGTAGCGCAAGAGAGGCCGTGCGTTATGCCCTAACCACTGCTGTAGCACCAGAGAGGCCATGCGTTATGGCCTAACCACTGCTGTAGCACCAGAGAGGCCGTGCGTTATGCCCTAACCAAGGCTGTAGCACCAGAGAGGCCGTGCGTTATGCCCTAACCACTGCTGTAGCAACAGTGAGGCCGTGCGTTATGCCCTAACCACTGCTGTAGCACCAGAGAGGCCGTGCGTTATGCCCTACCCACCGCCGTAGCACCAGAGAGACCGTGCGCTATGGCCTAACCATGACTGTAGCACCAGAGAGGCCGTGCGTTATGCCCTAACCACTGCCGTAGCACCAGAGAGGCCGTGCGTGATGCCCTAACCACTGCTGTAGCACAAGAGGCCGTGCGTTATGGCATAACCACTGCTGTAGCACCAGAGAGGCCGTGCGTTATGGCTAACCACTGCTGTAGCACCAGGGGCCGTGCGTTATGGCCTAACCACTGCTGTAGCAACAGGGGCCGTGCGTTATGCCCTAACCACTGCTGTAGCATCAGTGAGGCCGTGCGTTATGCCCTAACCACTGCTGTAGCACCAGAGAGGCCGGGCGTTATGCTCTAACCACTGCCATAGCACCAGGGGCCGTGCGTTATGGCCTAACCACTGCTGTAGCACCAGGGGCCGTGCGTTATGGCCTAACCACTGCTGTAGCACCAGAGAGGCCGTGCGTTATGCCCTAACCACTGCTGTAGCACCAGAGAGGCCGTGCGTTATGCCATAACCACTGCCGTAGCACCAGAGAGGCCGTGCGTTATGCCCTAACCACTGCTGTAGCACCAGGGGCCGTGCGTTATGCCCTAACCACTGCTGTAGCACCAGAGGCCGTGCGTTATGCCCTAACCACTGATGTAGCACCAGAGAGGCTGTGCGTTATGCCCTAACCACTGCTGTAGCACCAGAGAGGCCGTGCGTTATGCCCTAACCACTGCTGTAGCACCAGAGAGGCTGTGCGTTATGCCCTAACCACTGCTGTAGCACCAGAGAGGCCGTGCTTTATGGCCTAACCACTGCTGTAGCACCAGAGAGGCCGTGCGTTATGCCCTAACCACTGCTGTAGCACCAGAGAGGCTGTGCGTTATGCCCTAACCATTGCTATAGCAAAAGGCGCCGTGCGTTATGCCCTAACCACTGCTGTAGCACCAGAGAGGCCGTGCGTTATGCCCTAACCACTGCTGTAGCACCAGAGAGGCCGGGCGTTATGCTCTAACCACTGCCATAGCACCAGGGGCCGTGCGTTATGGCCTAACAACTGCTGTAGCACCAGGGGCCGTGCGTTATGGCCTAACCACTGCTGTAGCACCAGAGAAGCCGTGCGTTATGCCCTAACCACTGCTGAGCACCAGAGAGGCCATGCGTTATGGCCTAACCACTGCTGTAGCACCAGGGGCCGTGCGTTATGGCCTAACCACTGCTGCAGCACCAGAGAGGCCGTGCGTTATGCCCTAACCACTGCTGTAGTACCAGAGAGGCCGTGCGTTATGCCATAACCACTGCCGTAGCACCAGAGAGGCCGTGCGTTATGCCCTAACCACTGCTGTAGCACCAGGGGCCGTGCGTTATGCCCAAACCACTGCTGTAGCACCAGAGGCCGTGCGTTATGCCCTAACCACTGATGTAGCACCAGAGAGGCTGTGCGTTATGCCCTAACCACTGCTGTAGCACCAGAGAGGCCGTGCGTTATGCCCTAACCACTGCTGTAGCACCAGAGAGGCTGTGCGTTATGCCCTAACCACTGCTGTAGCACCAGAGAGGCCGTGCGTTATGGCCTAACCACTGCTGTAGCACCAGAGAGGCCGTGCGTTATGCCCTAACCACTGCTGTAGCACCAGAGAGGCTGTGCGTTATGCCCTAACCATTGCTATAGCACCAGGCGCCGTGCGTTATGGCCTAACCACTGCTGTAGCACCAGAGAGGCCGTGCGTTATGCCCTAACCACTGCTGTAGCACCAGAGAGACCGTGCGTTATGCCCTAACCACTGCTGTAGCACCAGAGGCCGTGCGTTATGCAATAACCACAGCTGTAGCGCCAGGGGCCGTGCGTTATGGCCTAACCACTGCTGTAGCGCAAGAGAGGCCGTGCGTTATGCCCTAACCACTGCTGTAGCACCAGAGAGGCCATGCGTTATGGCCTAACCACTGCTGTAGCACCAGAGAGGCCGTGCGTTATGCCCTAACCAAGGCTGTAGCACCAGAGAGGCCGTGCGTTATGCCCTAACCACTGCTGTAGCAACAGTGAGGCCGTGCGTTATGCCCTAATCACTGCTGTAGCACCAGAGAGGCCGTGCGTTATGCCCTACCCACCGCCGTAGCACCAGAGAGACCGTGCGCTATGGCCTAACCATGACTGTAGCACCAGAGAGGCCGTGCGTTATGCCCTAACCACTGCCGTAGCACCAGAGAGGCCGTGCGTGATGCCCTAACCACTGCTGTAGCACAAGAGGCCGTGCGTTATGGCATAACCACTGCTGTAGCACCAGAGAGGCCGTGCGTTATGGCTAACCACTGCTGTAGCACCAGGGGCCGTGCGTTATGGCCTAACCACTGCTGTAGCAACAGGGGCCGTGCGTTATGCCCTAACCACTGCTGTAGCATCAGTGAGGCCGTGCGTTATGCCCTAACCACTGCTGTAGCACCAGAGAGGCCGGGCGTTATGCTCTAACCACTGCCATAGCACCAGGGGCCGTGCGTTATGGCCTAACCACTGCTGTAGCACCAGGGGCCGTGCGTTATGGCCTAACCACTGCTGTAGCACCAGAGAGGCCGTGCGTTATGCCCTAACCACTGCTGTAGCACCAGAGAGGCCGTGCGTTATGCCATAACCACTGCCGTAGCACCAGAGAGGCCGTGCGTTATGCCCTAACCACTGCTGTAGCACCAGGGGCCGTGCGTTATGCCCTAACCACTGCTGTAGCACCAGAGGCCGTGCGTTATGCCCTAACCACTGATGTAGCACCAGAGAGGCTGTGCGTTATGCCCTAACCACTGCTGTAGCACCAGAGAGGCCGTGCGTTATGCCCTAACCACTGCTGTAGCACCAGAGAGGCTGTGCGTTATGCCCTAACCACTGCTGTAGCACCAGAGAGGCCGTGCGTTATGGCCTAACCACTGCTGTAGCACCAGAGAGGCCGTGCGTTATGCCCTAACCACTGCTGTAGCACCAGAGAGGCTGTGCGTTATGCCCTAACCATTGCTATAGCAAAAGGCGCCGTGCGTTATGCCCTAACCACTGCTGTAGCACCAGAGAGGCTGTGCGTTATGCCCTAACCACTGCTGTAGCACCAGAGAGGCCGTGCGTTATGGCCTAACCACTGCTGTAGCATCAGTGAGGCCGTGCGTTATGCCCTAACCACTGCTGTAGCACCAGAGAGGCCGTGCGTTATGCCCTACCCACCGCCGTAGCACCAGAGAGGCCGTGGGTTATGCCCTGACCACTGCTGTAGCACCAGAGGCCGTGCGTTATGGCCTAACCACTGCTGCAGCACCAGAGAGGCCGTGCGTTATGGCTAACCACTGCTGTAGCACCAGGGGCCGTGCGTTATGGCCTAACCACTGCTGTAGCACCAGGGGCCGTGCGTTATGGCCTAACCACTGCTGTAGCACCAGAGAGGCCGTGCGTTATGCCCTAACCACTGATGTAGCACCAGAGAGGCCGTGCGTTATGCCCTAACCACTGCTGTAGCATCAGTGAGGCCGTGCGTTATGCCCTAACCACTGCTGTAGCACAAGAGAGGCCGTGCGTTATGCCCTACCCACCGCCGTAGCACCAGAGAGACCGTGCGCTATGGCCTAACCACTGCTGTAGCACCAGAGAGGCCGTGCGTTATGCCCTAACCACTGCCGTAGCACCAGAGAGGCCGTGGGTTATGCCCTAACCACTGCTGTAGCACCAGAGGCCGTGCGTTATGCCGTAACCACTGCTGTAGCACCAGAGAGGCCGTGCGTTATGCCCTAACCACTGCTGTAGCACCAGAGAGGCCATGCGTTATGGCCTAACCACTGCTGTAGCACCAGGGGCCGTGCGTTATGGCCTAACCACTGCTGTAGCACCAGAGAGGCCGTGCGTTATGCCCTAACCACTGCCGTAGCACCAGAGAGGCCGTGCGTTATGACCTAACCACTGCTGTAGCATCAGTGAGGCCGTGCGTTAGGCCCTAACCACTGCTGTAGCACCAGAGAGGCCGTGCGTTATGCCCTACCCACCGCCGTAGCACCAGAGAGGCCGTGGGTTATGCCCTAACCACTGCTGTAGCACCAGAGGCCGTGCGTTATGGCCTAACCACTGCTGTAGCACCAGAGAGGCCGTGCGTTATGGCTAACCACTGTTGTAGCAACAGGGGCCGTGCGTTATGGCCTAACCACTGCTGTAGCACCAGGGGCCGTGCGTTATGGCCTAACCACTGCTGTAGCACCAGAGAGGCCGTGCGTTATGCCCTAACCACTGCTGTAGCACCAGAGAGGCCGTGCGTTATGCCCTAACCACTGCTGTAGCATCAGTGAGGCCGTGCGTTATGCCCTAACCACTGCTGTAGCACAAGAGAGGCCGTGCGTTATGCCCTACCCACCGCCGTAGCACCAGAGAGACCGTGCGCTATGGCCTAACCACTGCTGTAGCACCAGAGAGGCCGTGCGTTATGCCCTAACCACTGCCGTAGCACCAGAGAGGCCGTGGGTTATGCCCTAACCACTGCTGTAGCACCAGAGGCCGTGCGTTATGGCCTAACCACTGCTGTAGCACCAGAGAGGCCGTGCGTTACGGCTAACCACTGCTGTAGCACCAGGGGCCGTGCGTTATGGCCTAACCACTGCTGTAGCAACAGGGGCCGTGCGTTATGCCCTAACCACTGCTGTAGCACCAGAAAGGCCGTGCGTTATGCCATAACCAATGCTGTAGCACCAGAGAGGCCGTGCGTTATGCCCTAACCACTGATGTAGCACTAGAGAAGCTGTGCGTTATGCCCTAACCATTGCTATAGCACCAGGCGCCGTGCGTCATGGCCTAACCACTGCTGTAGCACCAGAGAGGCCGTGCGTTATGCCCTAACCACTGCTGTAGCACCAGAGAGGCCGTGCGTTATGCCCTAACCACTGCTGTAGCACCAGAGGCCGTGCGTTATGCAATAACCACAGCTGTAGCACCAGGGCCCGTGCGTTATGGCCTAACCACTGCTGTAGCACCAGAGGCCGTGCGTTATGCAATAACCACAGCTGTAGCACCAGGGCCCGTGCGTTATGGCCTAACCACTGCTGTAGCACAAGAGAGGTCGTGCGTTATGCCCTAACCACTGCTGTAGCATCAGAGAGGCCATGCGTTATGGCCTAACCACTGCTGTAGCACCAGAGAGGCCGTGCGTTATGCCGTAACCACTGCTGTAGCACCAGAGAGGCCGTGCGTTATGCCCTAACCACTGCCGTAGCACCAGAGAGGCCGTGCGTTATGCCCTAACCACTGCTGTAGCACCAGAGAGGCCGGGCGTTATGCTCTAACCACTGCCATAGCACCAGGGGCCGTGCGTTATGGCCTAACAACTGCTGTAGCACCAGGGGCCGTGCGTTATGGCCTAACCACTGCTGTAGCACCAGAGAAGCCGTGCGTTATGCCCTAACCACTGCTGAGCACCAGAGAGGCCATGCGTTATGGCCTAACCACTGCTGTAGCACCAGGGGCCGTGCGTTATGGCCTAACCACTGCTGTAGCACCAGAGAGGCCGTGCGTTATGCCCTAACCACTGCTGTAGCACCAGAGAGGCCGTGCGTTATGCCATAACCACTGCCGTAGCACCAGAGAGGCCGTGCGTTATGCCCTAACCACTGCTGTAGCACCAGGGGCCGTGCGTTATGCCCTAACCACTGCTGTAGCACCAGAGGCCGTGCGTTATGCCCTAACCACTGATGTAGCACCAGAGAGGCTGTGCGTTATGCCCTAACCACTGCTGTAGCACCAGAGAGGCCGTGCGTTATGCCCTAACCACTGCTGTAGCACCAGAGAGGCTGTGCGTTATGCCCTAACCACTGCTGTAGCACCAGAGAGGCCGTGCGTTATGGCCTAACCACTGCTGTAGCACCAGAGAGGCCGTGCGTTATGCCCTAACCACTGCTGTAGCACCAGAGAGGCTGTGCGTTATGCCCTAACCATTGCTATAGCACCAGGCGCCGTGCGTTATGGCCTAACCACTGCTGTAGCACCAGAGAGGCCGTGCGTTATGCCCTAACCACTGCTGTAGCACCAGAGAGGCCGTGCGTTATGCCCTAACCACTGCTGTAGCACCAGAGGCCGTGCGTTATGCAATAACCACAGCTGTAGCGCCAGGGGCCGTGCGTTATGGCCTAACCACTGCTGTAGCGCAAGAGAGGCCGTGCGTTATGCCCTAACCACTGCTGTAGCACCAGAGAGGCCATGCGTTATGGCCTAACCACTGCTGTAGCACCAGGGGCCGTGCGTTATGGCCTAACCACTGCTGTAGCACCAGAGAGGCCGTGCGTTATGCCCTAACCAAGGCTGTAGCACCAGAGAGGCCGTGCGTTATGCCCTAACCACTGCTGTAGCATCAGTGAGGCCGTGCGTTATGCCCTAACCACTGCTGTAGCACCAGAGAGTCCGTGCGTTATGCCCTACCCACCGCCGTAGCACCAGAGAGACCGTGCGCTATGGCCTAACCATTGCTGTAGCACCAGAGAGGCCGTGCGTTATGCCCTAACCACTGCCGTAGCACCAGAGAGGCCGTGCGTGATGCCCTAACCACTGCTGTAGCACCAGAGGCCGTGCGTTATGGCATAACCACTGCTGTAGCACCAGAGAGGCCGTGCGTTATGGCTAACCACTGCTGTAGCACCAGGGGCCGTGCGTTATGGCCTAACCACTGCTGTAGCAACAGGGGCCGTGCGTTATGCCCTAACCACTGCTGTAGCACCAGAGAGGCCGGGCGTTATGCTCTAACCACTGCCATAGCACCAGGGGCCGTGCATTATGGCCTAACCACTGCTGTAGCACCAGGGGCCGTGCGTTATGGCCTAACCAATGCTGTAGCACCAGAGAGGCCGTGCGTTATGCCCTAACCACTGCTGTAGCACCAGAGAGGCCGTGCGTTATGCCATAACCACTGCCGTAGCACCAGAGAGGCCGTGCGTTATGCCCTAACCACTGCTGTAGCACCAGGGGCCGTGCGTTATGCCCTAACCACTGCTGTAGCACCAGAGGCCGTGCGTTATGCCCTAACCACTGATGTAGCACCAGAGAGGCTGTGCGTTATGCCCTAACCACTGCTGTAGCACCAGAGAGGCCGTGCGTTATGCCCTAACCACTGCTGTAGCACCAGAGAGGCTGTGCGTTATGCCCTAACCACTGCTGTAGCACCAGAGAGGCCGTGCGTTATGGCCTAACCACTGCTGTAGCACCAGAGAGGCCGTGCGTTATGCCCTAACCACTGCTGTAGCACCAGAGAGGCTGTGCGTTATGCCCTAACCATTGCTATAGCACCAGGCGCCGTGCGTTATGGCCTAACCACTGCGGTAGCACCAGAGAGGCCGTGCGTTATGCCCTAACCACTGCTGTAGCACCAGAGAGGCCGTGCGTTATGCCCTAACCACTGCTGTAGCACCAGAGGCCGTGCGTTATGCAATAACCACAGCTGTAGCGCCAGGGGCCGTGCGTTATGGCCTAACCACTGCTGTAGCACAAGAGAGGCCGTGCGTTATGCCCTAACCACTGCTGTAGCACCAGAGAGGCCATGCGTTATGGCCTAACCACTGCTGTAGCACCAGGGGCCGTGCGTTATGGCCTAACCACTGCTGTAGCACCAGAGAGGCCGTGCGTTATGCCCTAACCAAGGCTGTAGCACCAGAGAGGCCGTGCGTTATGCCCTAACCACTGCTGTAGCATCAGTGAGGCCGTGCGTTATGCCCTAACCACTGCTGTAGCACCAGAGAGTCCGTGCGTTATGCCCTCCCCACCGCCGTAGCACCAGAGAGACCGTGCGCTATGGCCTAACCATTGCTGTAGCACCAGAGAGGCCGTGCGTTATGCCCTAACCACTGCCGTAGCACCAGAGAGGCCGTGCGTGATGCCCTAACCACTGCCATAGCACCAGGGGCCGTGCGTTATGCCCTAACCACTGCTGTAGCACCAGAGAGGCCGTGCGTTATGGCCTAACCACTGCTGTAGCACCAGAGAGGCCGTGAGTTATGCCCTAACCACTGCTGTAGCACCAGAGAGGCTGTGCGTTATGCCCTAACTATTGCTATAGCACCAGGCGCCGTGCGTTATGGCCTAACCACTGCTGTAGCACCAGAGAGGCCGTGCGTTATGCCCTAACCACTGCTGTAGCACCAGAGAGGCCGTGCGTTATGCCCTAACCACTGCTGTAGCACCAGAGGCCGTGCGTTATGCAATAACCACAGCTGTAGCGCCAGGGGCCGTGCGTTATGGCCTAACCACTGCTGTAGCGCAAGAGAGGCCGTGCGTTATGCCCTAACCACTGCTGTAGCACCAGAGAGGCCGTGCGTTATGCCATAACCACTGCTGTAGCACCAGGGGCCGTGCGTTATGGCCTAACCACTGCTGTAGCACCAGAGAGGCCGTGCGTTATGCCCTAACCAAGGCCTTAGCACCAGAGAGGCCATGCGTTATGCCCTAACCACTGCTGTAGCATCAGTGAGGCCGTGCGTTATGCCCTAACCACTGCTGTAGCACCAGAGAGTCCGTGCGTTATGCCCTACCCACCGCCGTAGCACCAGAGAGACCGTGCGCTATGGCCTAACCATTGCTGTAGCACCAGAGAGGCCGTGCGTTATGCCCTAACCACTGCCGTAGCACCAGAGAGGCCGTGCGTGATGCCCTAACCACTGCTGTAGCACCAGAGGCCGTGCGTTATGGCATAACCACTGCTGTAGCACCAGAGAGGCCGTGCGTTATGGCTAACCACTGCTGTAGCACCAGGGGCCGTGCGTTATGGCCTAACCACTGCTGTAGCAACAGGGGCCGTGCGTTATGCCCTAACCACTGCTGTAGCACCAGAGAGGCCGGGCGTTATGCTCTAACCACTGCCATAGCACCAGGGGCCGTGCGTTATGGCCTAACAACTGCTGTAGCACCAGGGGCCGTGCGTTATGGCCTAACCACTGCTGTAGCACCAGAGAAGCCGTGCGTTATGCCCTAACCACTGCTGAGCATCAGAGAGGCCATGCGTTATGGCCTAACCACTGCTGTAGCACCAGGGGCCGTGCGTTATGGCCTAACCACTGCTGTAGCACCAGAGAGGCCGTGCGTTATGCCCTAACCACTGCTGTAGCACCAGAGAGGCCGTGCGTTATGCCATAACCACTGCCGTAGCACCAGAGAGGCCGTGCGTTATGCCCTAACCACTGCTGTAGCACCAGGGGCCGTGCGTTATGCCCTAACCACTGCTGTAGCACCAGAGGCCGTGCGTTATGCCCTAACCACTGATGTGGCACCAGAGAGGCTGTGCGTTATGCCCTAACCACTGCTGTAGCACCAGAGAGGCCGTGCGTTATGCCCTAACCACTGCTGTAGCACCAGAGAGGCTGTGCGTTATGCCCTAACCACTGCTGTAGCACCAGAGAGGCCGTGCGTTATGGCCTAACCACTGCTGTAGCACCAGAGAGGCCGTGCGTTATGCCCTAACCACTGCTGTAGCACCAGAGAGGCTGTGCGTTATGCCCTAACCATTGCTATAGCACCAGGCGCCGTGCGTTATGGCCTAACCACTGCTGTAGCACCAGAGAGGCCGTGCGTTATGCCCTAACCACTGCTGTAGCACCAGAGGCCGTGCGTTATGCAATAACCACAGCTGTAGCGCCAGGGGCCGTGCGTTATGGCCTAACCACTGCTGTAGCACAAGAGAGGCCGTGCGTTATGCCCTAACCACTGCTGTAGCACCAGAGAGGCCATGCGTTATGGCCTAACCACTGCTGTAGCACCAGGGGCCGTGCGTTATGGCCTAACCACTGCTGTAGCACCAGAGAGGCCGTGCGTTATGCCCTAACCAAGGCTGTTGCACCAGAGAGGCCGTGCGTTATGCCCTAACCACTGCTGTAGCATCAGTGAGGCCGTGCGTTATGCCCTAACCACTGCTGTAGCACCAGAGAGTCCGTGCGTTATGCCCTACCCACCGCCGTAGCACCAGAGAGACCGTGCGTGATGCCCTAACCACTGCTGTAGCAATAGAGGCCGTGCGTTATGGCATAACCACTGCTGTAGCACCAGAGAGGCCGTGCGTTATGCCCTAACCACTGCCATAGCACCAGAGGCGCCGTGCGTTATGCCCTAACCACTGCCATAGCACCAGAGGCGCCGTGCGTTATGCCCTAACCACTGCCATAGCACCAGAGACGTCGTGCGTTATGCCCTAACCACTGCTGTAGCACCAGAGAGGCTGTGCGTTATGGCATAACCATTGCTGTAGCACCAGAGAGGCCGTGCGTTATGCCCTAACCACTGCCGTAGCACCAGAGAGGCCGTGCGTGATGCCCTAACCACTGCTGTAGCAATAGAGGCCGTGCGTTATGGCATAACCACTGCTGTAGCACCAGAGAGGCCGTGCGTTATGCCCTAACCACTGCCGTAGCACCAGAGAGGCCGTGCGTGATGCCCTAACCACTGCTGTAGCAATAGAGGCCGTGCGTTATGGCATAACCACTGCTGTAGCACCAGAGAGGCCGTGCGTTATGGCTAACCACTGCTGTAGCACCAGGGGCCGTGCGTTATGGCCTAACCACTGCTGTAGCAACAGGGGCCGTGCATTATGCCCTAACCACTGCTGTAGCACCAGAAAGGCCGTGCGTTATGCCATAACCACTGCTGTAGCACCAGAGAGGCCGTGCGTTATGCCATAACCACTGCCATAGCACCAGAGGCGCCGTGCGTTATGCCCTAACCACTGCCATAGCACCAGAGGCGCCGTGCGTTATGCCCTAACCACTGCCATAGCACCAGAGACGTCGTGCGTTATGCCCTAACCACTGCCGTAGCACCAGAGAGGCTGTGCGTTATGGCCTAACCACTGCTGTAGCACCAGAGAGGCCGTGCGTTATGCCGTAACCACTGCTGTAGCACCAGAGGGGCCGTGCGTTATGCCCTAACCACTGCTGTAGCACCAGAGAGGCCATGCGTTATGGCCTAACCACTGCTGTAGCACCAGGGGCCGTGCGTTATGCCCTAACCACTGCTGTAGCACCAGAGAGGCTGTGCGTTATGCCCTAACCATTGCTATAGCACCAGGCGCCGTGCGTTATGGCCTAACCACTGCTGTAGCACCAGAGAGGCCGTTCGTTATGCCCTAACCACCGCTGTAGCACCAGAAAGGCCGTGCGTTATGCCATAACCACTGCTGTAGCACCAGAGAGGCCGTGCGTTATGCCCTAACCACTGCTGTAGCATCAGAGAGGCCATGCGTTATGGCCTAACCACTGCTGTAGCACCAGAGAGGCCGTGCGTTATGCCCTAACCACTGCTGTAGCACCAGAGAGGCGGTGCGTTATGCCCTAACCACTGCTGTAGCACCAGAGAGGCCGTGCGTTACGCCCTAGCCACTGCTGTAGCACCAGAGAGGCCGTGCGTTATGCCCTAACCACTGATGTAGCACCAGAGATGCTGTGCGTTATGCCCTAACCACTGCTATAGCACCATGGGCCGTGCGTTATGCCCTAACCACTGCTGTAGCACCAGGGGCCGTGCGTTATGGCCTAGCCACTGCTGTAGCACCAGGGGCCGTGCGTTATGGCCTAACCACTGCTGTAGCACCAGAGGCCGTACGTTATGGCCTAACCACTGCTGTAGCACCAGAGAGGCTGTGCGTTATGCCCTAGCCACTGCTGTAGCACCAGAGAGGCTGTGCGTTATGGCCTAACCACTGATGTAGCACCAGGGGCCGTGCGTTATGGCCTAACCACTGCTGTAGCACCAGAGAGGCCGTGCGTTATGCCCTAACCAAGGCTGTAGCACCAGAGAGGCCGTGCGTTATGCCCTAACCACTGCTGTAGCATCAGTGAGGCCGTGCGTTATGCCCTAACCACTGCTGTAGCACCAGAGAGTCCGTGCGTTATGCCCTCCCCACCGCCGTAGCACCAGAGAGACCGTGCGCTATGGCCTAACCATTGCTGTAGCACCAGAGAGGCCGTGCGTTATGCCCTAACCACTGCCGTAGCACCAGAGAGGCCGTGCGTGATGCCCTAACCACTGCCATAGCACCAGGGGCCGTGCGTTATGCCCTAACCACTGCTGTAGCACCAGAGAGGCCGTGCGTTATGGCCTAACCACTGCTGTAGCACCAGAGAGGCCGTGAGTTATGCCCTAACCACTGCTGTAGCACCAGAGAGGCTGTGCGTTATGCCCTAACTATTGCTATAGCACCAGGCGCCGTGCGTTATGGCCTAACCACTGCTGTAGCACCAGAGAGGCCGTGCGTTATGCCCTAACCACTGCTGTAGCACCAGAGAGGCCGTGCGTTATGCCCTAACCACTGCTGTAGCACCAGAGGCCGTGCGTTATGCAATAACCACAGCTGTAGCGCCAGGGGCCGTGCGTTATGGCCTAACCACTGCTGTAGCGCAAGAGAGGCCGTGCGTTATGCCCTAACCACTGCTGTAGCACCAGAGAGGCCGTGCGTTATGCCATAACCACTGCTGTAGCACCAGGGGCCGTGCGTTATGGCCTAACCACTGCTGTAGCACCAGAGAGGCCGTGCGTTATGCCCTAACCAAGGCCTTAGCACCAGAGAGGCCATGCGTTATGCCCTAACCACTGCTGTAGCATCAGTGAGGCCGTGCGTTATGCCCTAACCACTGCTGTAGCACCAGAGAGTCCGTGCGTTATGCCCTACCCACCGCCGTAGCACCAGAGAGACCGTGCGCTATGGCCTAACCATTGCTGTAGCACCAGAGAGGCCGTGCGTTATGCCCTAACCACTGCCGTAGCACCAGAGAGGCCGTGCGTGATGCCCTAACCACTGCTGTAGCACCAGAGGCCGTGCGTTATGGCATAACCACTGCTGTAGCACCAGAGAGGCCGTGCGTTATGGCTAACCACTGCTGTAGCACCAGGGGCCGTGCGTTATGGCCTAACCACTGCTGTAGCAACAGGGGCCGTGCGTTATGCCCTAACCACTGCTGTAGCACCAGAGAGGCCGGGCGTTATGCTCTAACCACTGCCATAGCACCAGGGGCCGTGCGTTATGGCCTAACAACTGCTGTAGCACCAGGGGCCGTGCGTTATGGCCTAACCACTGCTGTAGCACCAGAGAAGCCGTGCGTTATGCCCTAACCACTGCTGAGCATCAGAGAGGCCATGCGTTATGGCCTAACCACTGCTGTAGCACCAGGGGCCGTGCGTTATGGCCTAACCACTGCTGTAGCACCAGAGAGGCCGTGCGTTATGCCCTAACCACTGCTGTAGCACCAGAGAGGCCGTGCGTTATGCCATAACCACTGCCGTAGCACCAGAGAGGCCGTGCGTTATGCCCTAACCACTGCTGTAGCACCAGGGGCCGTGCGTTATGCCCTAACCACTGCTGTAGCACCAGAGGCCGTGCGTTATGCCCTAACCACTGATGTGGCACCAGAGAGGCTGTGCGTTATGCCCTAACCACTGCTGTAGCACCAGAGAGGCCGTGCGTTATGCCCTAACCACTGCTGTAGCACCAGAGAGGCTGTGCGTTATGCCCTAACCACTGCTGTAGCACCAGAGAGGCCGTGCGTTATGGCCTAACCACTGCTGTAGCACCAGAGAGGCCGTGCGTTATGCCCTAACCACTGCTGTAGCACCAGAGAGGCTGTGCGTTATGCCCTAACCATTGCTATAGCACCAGGCGCCGTGCGTTATGGCCTAACCACTGCTGTAGCACCAGAGAGGCCGTGCGTTATGCCCTAACCACTGCTGTAGCACCAGAGGCCGTGCGTTATGCAATAACCACAGCTGTAGCGCCAGGGGCCGTGCGTTATGGCCTAACCACTGCTGTAGCACAAGAGAGGCCGTGCGTTATGCCCTAACCACTGCTGTAGCACCAGAGAGGCCATGCGTTATGGCCTAACCACTGCTGTAGCACCAGGGGCCGTGCGTTATGGCCTAACCACTGCTGTAGCACCAGAGAGGCCGTGCGTTATGCCCTAACCAAGGCTGTTGCACCAGAGAGGCCGTGCGTTATGCCCTAACCACTGCTGTAGCATCAGTGAGGCCGTGCGTTATGCCCTAACCACTGCTGTAGCACCAGAGAGTCCGTGCGTTATGCCCTACCCACCGCCGTAGCACCAGAGAGACCGTGCGTGATGCCCTAACCACTGCTGTAGCAATAGAGGCCGTGCGTTATGGCATAACCACTGCTGTAGCACCAGAGAGGCCGTGCGTTATGCCCTAACCACTGCCATAGCACCAGAGGCGCCGTGCGTTATGCCCTAACCACTGCCATAGCACCAGAGGCGCCGTGCGTTATGCCCTAACCACTGCCATAGCACCAGAGACGTCGTGCGTTATGCCCTAACCACTGCTGTAGCACCAGAGAGGCTGTGCGTTATGGCATAACCATTGCTGTAGCACCAGAGAGGCCGTGCGTTATGCCCTAACCACTGCCGTAGCACCAGAGAGGCCGTGCGTGATGCCCTAACCACTGCTGTAGCAATAGAGGCCGTGCGTTATGGCATAACCACTGCTGTAGCACCAGAGAGGCCGTGCGTTATGCCCTAACCACTGCCGTAGCACCAGAGAGGCCGTGCGTGATGCCCTAACCACTGCTGTAGCAATAGAGGCCGTGCGTTATGGCATAACCACTGCTGTAGCACCAGAGAGGCCGTGCGTTATGGCTAACCACTGCTGTAGCACCAGGGGCCGTGCGTTATGGCCTAACCACTGCTGTAGCAACAGGGGCCGTGCATTATGCCCTAACCACTGCTGTAGCACCAGAAAGGCCGTGCGTTATGCCATAACCACTGCTGTAGCACCAGAGAGGCCGTGCGTTATGCCATAACCACTGCCATAGCACCAGAGGCGCCGTGCGTTATGCCCTAACCACTGCCATAGCACCAGAGGCGCCGTGCGTTATGCCCTAACCACTGCCATAGCACCAGAGACGTCGTGCGTTATGCCCTAACCACTGCCGTAGCACCAGAGAGGCTGTGCGTTATGGCCTAACCACTGCTGTAGCACCAGAGAGGCCGTGCGTTATGCCGTAACCACTGCTGTAGCACCAGAGGGGCCGTGCGTTATGCCCTAACCACTGCTGTAGCACCAGAGAGGCCATGCGTTATGGCCTAACCACTGCTGTAGCACCAGGGGCCGTGCGTTATGCCCTAACCACTGCTGTAGCACCAGAGAGGCTGTGCGTTATGCCCTAACCATTGCTATAGCACCAGGCGCCGTGCGTTATGGCCTAACCACTGCTGTAGCACCAGAGAGGCCGTTCGTTATGCCCTAACCACCGCTGTAGCACCAGAAAGGCCGTGCGTTATGCCATAACCACTGCTGTAGCACCAGAGAGGCCGTGCGTTATGCCCTAACCACTGCTGTAGCATCAGAGAGGCCATGCGTTATGGCCTAACCACTGCTGTAGCACCAGAGAGGCCGTGCGTTATGCCCTAACCACTGCTGTAGCACCAGAGAGGCGGTGCGTTATGCCCTAACCACTGCTGTAGCACCAGAGAGGCCGTGCGTTACGCCCTAGCCACTGCTGTAGCACCAGAGAGGCCGTGCGTTATGCCCTAACCACTGATGTAGCACCAGAGATGCTGTGCGTTATGCCCTAACCACTGCTATAGCACCATGGGCCGTGCGTTATGCCCTAACCACTGCTGTAGCACCAGGGGCCGTGCGTTATGGCCTAGCCACTGCTGTAGCACCAGGGGCCGTGCGTTATGGCCTAACCACTGCTGTAGCACCAGAGGCCGTACGTTATGGCCTAACCACTGCTGTAGCACCAGAGAGGCTGTGCGTTATGCCCTAGCCACTGCTGTAGCACCAGAGAGGCTGTGCGTTATGGCCTAACCACTGATGTAGCACCAGGGGCCGTGCGTTATACCCTAACCACTGCTGTAGCACCAGGGGCCGTGCGTTATGGCCTAATCACTGTTGTAGCACCAGAGGCCGTGCGTTATGCCCTAACCACTGATGTAGCGCCAGAGAGGCCGTGCGTTATGCCCTAACCACTGCCGTAGCACCAGAGAGGCCGTGCGTTATGCCCTAACCACTGCCGTAGCACCAGAGAGGCCGTGCGTTATAGCCTAACCACTGCTGTAGCACCAGAGGCCGTGCGTTATGCCCTAACCACTGCTGTAGCACTAGAGGCCGTGCGTTATGCCCTAACCACTGATGTAGCACCAGAGAGGCCGTGCGTTATGCCCTAACCACTGCTGTAGCACCAGAGAGGCCGTGCGTTATGCCCTAACCACTGCTGTAGCTCCAGAGGCCGTGCGTTATGCCCTAACCACTGCTGTAGCACCAGAGGCCGTGCGTTATGCCCTAACCACTGCTGTAGCACCAGAGGCCGTGCGTTATGCCCTAGCCACTGATGTAGCACCAGAGAGGCCGTGCGTTATGCCCTAACCACTGATGTAGCACCAGAGGCCGTGCGTTACCTATATCTTAAAAACCAATCTGGCAGCGTAATAAAACCTGGTGATCATTTTCATTGAACTTTGCACGTGATAACAACGTATTTTTCTCGGCGACAAAGGATGATTATTGGCATTAATTTCACGCTAGAGGGCATTGGCTTTCCTGTGGCATGTCTTGGTTCAGCGCTGACGTCAAATCAACAGCGAATGGCGGTGCGTTCCCTGGCGACGTCGTTTGGTTGCGCTGTCGTCCTCTCTGTGGGGTGCGGTACCCGTATTTGGTGTGCTGCAGGGGGGGGGGGGGTACAATGTCGTCCTCTCTGTGGGGTGCGGTACCCGTATTTGGTGTGCTGTAGGGGGGTGGGGGGGTACAATGTCGTCCTCTCTGTGGGGTGCGGGTACCCGTATTTGGTGTGCTGCAGGGGGGGGGGATACACTGTCGTCCTCTCTGTGGGGTGCGGTACCCGTATTTGGTGTGCTGCAGGGGGGGGGGGTACACTGTCGTCCTCTCTGTGGGTGCGGTACCGTATTTGGTGTGCTGCAGGGGGGGGGGGGGTACACTGTCGTCCTCTCTGTGGGGTGCGGTACCCGTATTTGGTGTGCTGTAGGGGGGGGGGGGGTACACCTGTGGTCCTCTCTGTGGGGTGCGGTACCCGTATTTGGTGTGCTGCAGGGGGGGGAGGTACACTGTCGTCCTCTCTGTGGGGTGCGGTACCCGTATTTGGTGTGCTGCAGGGGGGGGGGGGTACACTGTGGTCTTCTCTGTGGGGTGCGGTACCCGTATTTGGTGTGCTGCAGGGGGGGGGGTACACTGTGGTCCTCTCTGTGGGGTGCGGTACCCGTATTTGGTGTGCTGCAGGGGGGGGGGGTACACTGTCGTCCTCTCTGTGGGGTGCGGTACCCGTATTTGGTGTGCTGCAGGGGGGGGGGGTACACTGTGGTCCTCTCTGTGGGGTGCGGTACCCGTATTTGGTGTGCTGCAGGGGGGGGGGTACACTGTGGTCCTCTCTGTGGGGTGCGGTACCCGTATTTGGCGTGCTGTAGGGGGGGGGGGGGTACACTGTGGTCCTCTCTGTGGGGTGCGGTACCCGTATTTGTGTGCTGCAGGGGGGGGGGGGGTACAATGTCGTCCTCTCTGTGGGGTGCGGGTACCCGTATTTGGTGTGCTGCAGGGGGGGGGGGGGGGAGGGTACACTGTGGTCCTCTCTGTGGGGTGCGGTACCCGTATTTGGTGTGCCGCAGGGGGGGGGGGGGGTAAACTGTGGTCCACTCTGTGGGGTGCGGTACCCGTATTTGGTGTGCTGTAGGAGGGGGGGGTACACTGTGGTCCTCTCTGTGGGGTGCGGTACCCGTATTTGGTGTGCTGCAGGGTGGGGGGGGTACAATGTCGTCCTCTCTGTGGGGTGCGGTACCCGTATTTGGTGTGCTGTAGGGGGGAGGGTACACTGTGGTCCTCTCTGTGGGGTGCGGTACCCGTATTTGGTGTGCTGCAGGGTGGGG
>OZ025263.1:21761638-21843500 GCA_964019135.1 Arenicola marina
CACCACACCTCGCCCATCACCACACCTCGCCCATCACCACACCTCGCCCATCACCACAACTCGCCCATCACACCTCGCCCATCACCACACCTCGCCCATTACCACACCTCGCCTATCACCACAATTCTCCCATCACAACACCTCTCCCATCACCACACATCGCCCATCACCACACCTCGCCCATCACCACACCTCACCCATCAGCACACCTTCGCCATCACTACACGTCGCCCATCAAAACACCTCACCCATCACCACACTTTGTCCATCACCATACCTCGCCCATAACCACACCTCGCCCATCACCACACCTCGCCCATCAACCACACCTCGCCCATCACCACACCTCGCCCATCACCACACCTCCCCCATCACCACACCTCGTCCATCACCATACCTCGTCCATCAAAACGCCTCACCCGTCACTACACGTCGCCCATCACCAGACCTCGTCTCGCCCATTAACGCACCTCACCCATCACTACACCTCGCCCATCACACCTTTCCCATCACCACACCTCGCCCATCACCACACCTCGCCCCTCACCACACCTCGCCCATCACTACACCTTGCCCATCCCCACACCTCGCCCATCAACACACCTCACCTATCACCACACCTCACCCATTACCACACCTCGTCCATCACCACATTTCGTCCATCACCACCCCTCGTCCATCACCACACCTCACCCATTAAAAACACCTCACCCATCACAACACCCCGCCCATCACCACACCTCGCCCATCACCACACCTCGCCAACCACAACACCTCGCCCTTCACCACACCTCGTCGATCACCACACCGCGCCCGTCAAAACACCTCACCCATCATGACACGTCGCCCAACACCACACCACGCCCATCACCACACCTCGCCTCGCCCATCAACGCACCTCACCCATCACCACAGCTCGCCCATCACACCTTTCCCAACACCGCACCTCGCCCAACACCACACCACGCCCATCACCACACCTCGCCTCGCCCATCAACGCACCTCATCCATCACCACACCTCGCGCATCACACCTTTCCCATCACCATACCTTGCCCATCACCGCACCTCGCCCATCCCTACACCTCGCCCATCATTACACCTCGCACATCACACCTTTCCCAACACCGCACCTCGCCCATCACTACACCTCGCCCATCACCACACCTCGCCCATCAAACCTTTCCCATCACCATACCTTGCCCATCACCGCACCTCGCCCATCACCACACCTCACCCATCACCACATCTCACCCATCACTACACGTCGCCCATCAAAACACCTCACCCATCACCACAGCTCGCCCATCTCCACACCTCGCCCATCACCACACCTCGCCCATCAGTACACCTCGCCCATCACCACACCTCGCCCATCACCACACCTTGCCTTCACACCTCGTCCATCAGACCATCTGTGTACCCGGGGCGAGGTGACAGTCTGGCCAACGAGGTACAGACCTTCTGTGTACCCGGGGTGGAGTGAGAGTCCTCACTACCTGCTGACGGTGTAATAGAACACAATCTCTCGCCATCTCTGCCTGAAAATGGCGGTCGGTTTTTACATCACGTGGGGTCAAAATGGCGGCCAGCCCTCGTGCCACGCTATGGGACTAGTCACACCAGTGGGCCACTGCCATATATGGCTTTGACCGCCATACTAAACCACCGGGTCATCCAACATAAAACACCCTATATTTAATTGAACTATATATAAATCAGTCAAGCAATGAAAGATGCGTGAACCACATGGTTTTGAGTTATTTATCGCCTGAAACCTCTCCTTAATTATGCGGCAACTTAAAAAACCACAGTATTTGCTACTGTTAGCAGTAGCTTAGCGCATAATAGGGTATTAGTAAAATGGATGGTCTTCACTTATTTTAACTGTGATATTGCCCCCCCCCCCCGCCCCCCCTGTTCTCTCTCCCACCTCATCCCGCACAACGATTGGTCATGAAATCTGCCGTGTTGTTGGGTATGTATACTGAGCTACATTAGACGCAACAAACATTGGTCCTCGGCCACAGAGCGGCCAGTTAAAGTACCCCCAGGGGACATCCCCCTGGCTGAGACACTGGAAGAGCCTCCATGGCCACCTCCCGCCCCAGCCTCCTTCCTCAACCCCCCTCTCTCAGCCCCCCGCAAGCTAGCCACCCCCAGCCTCCTCCCTCAGCCCCACAAGCCTTCTCCCTCAGCCCCCCCCCCCCCCGGCCACCTCCAGCCTCCACCTCAACCCCCCCCCCCGCAGCAACCCCAGCCTCCTCCTTAACCCCCTCCGCTACCCTAGTCTCCTCCTAACCCCCCCACCAGCCTTCTCCATCAGCCCCCCCCCCCCCTCCGACCAACCCCAGCCTCCTCCCGTACCCCCCCCCCACCTCACCCCTCCCCTTCCTCCTCCCCCTCCCCCCTCCCCCTCCCCCTCCACCTCGCCCCTCCCCCCTCCGCCCCGCCCCTGTCCGCTGCGGTGATGACCGCCTACTGCCCACCCCGGCTGCCAATTTATCCCACCCATTAGTTTCCATTACAGCATAATCATTGGTTGGGTCTGGTCCTACCTACCCTGGCCGGTCACCAACCTCTCTGGCATTCCCTGGCACACCACGGTGGGCCGGGGGGTAAGGCAAGGTCCCCACCCCACCCCTCCCCGCCCCGCCTCGCCCCTCCCACACCACCCTGCCTTAAGCCAATAAATACCTCGCCATGTCCACGTAAAAACGTCCCAAACTGTCGAGAGGTCAGCATTAACCTTGTGAGGGTAGGGGAGGCAGGGGGGGGGGGGGCGGAGGCAGTAAGCTGCTAGACCGGTTACCTACTTACCTACCTACCTCCCCCCCCCCCCCAGGCGAGAGGGAGGGGGGGAGAGGGGAGGCTTCAGGCAGGACGGTAAGCTGGCAGACCCGCTACCTGCCTTCCTACCTACCTATCTTCCTCCCGTCCGGGGAGGAGGAGGGGGGAGGGCTGGGGCGTGGAGAGAGGGGAGGCTTGAGACAAGGCAGTAAGCTAGCAGACCCGCTCCAACCTACCTACCTCCCCCCAGGCGACCACCGTTTCTGATTCCTATAATCCTGTCCACTCGCTATCGTCCTATAAGTAAGGCCGGCATCGAACCACCCAGGGTGGGGAGTCCGCCTTAGGATTAGTCCTTCTTGGGGTAGGCATGGGGGGGGGGCACAGTTGTTTCAGGCCTCGGGATGCTAGGCGCCTTCTGTTTTATTACCGTGCTCCCATCTGCCCCACTTGGCGGTCGAGTTTAAATTATTAATATGGAGTTAACCGACGGACTTAATAGGTAGTCTGATGCCAGGGAAACCAGGCCATCGGCCAAACGCAATCCCTTCCAAGGTCTTCATGCCCCCAGCCCATGCCTCCAAGGTCTTCATGCCCCCAGCCCATGCCTCCAAGGTCTTCATGCCCCCAGCCCATGCCTCCAAGGTCTTCATGCCCCCAGCCCATGCCTCCAAGGTCTTCATGCCCCTAGCCCATGCCTCCAAGGTCTTCATGCCCCCAGCCCATGCCTCCAAGGTCTTCATGCCCCCAGCCCATGCCTCCAAGGTCTTCATGCCCCCAGCCCATGCCTCCAAGGTCTTCATGCCCCCAGCCCATGCCTCCAAGGTCTTCATGCCCCCAGCCCATGCCTCCAAGGTCTTCATGCCCCCAGCCCATGCCTCCAAGGTCTTCATGCCCCCAGTCCATGCCTCCAAGGTCTTCATGCCCCCAGCCCATGCCTCCAAGGTCTTCATGCCCCCAGTCCATGCCTCCAAGGTCTTCATGCCCCCAGCCCATGCCTCCAAGGTCTTCATGCCCCCAGCCCATGCCTCCAAGGTCTTCATGCCCCCAGCCCATGCCTCCAAGGTCTTCATGCCCCCAGTCCATGCCTCCAAGGTCTTCATGCCCCCAGCCCATGCCTCCAAGGTCTTCATGCCCCCAGCCCATGCCTCCGAGTCTGCGATACGAACCATCCCTATGGGAGGAGGGGGAGGGGGACGAGGTGTCAACTTGCTCTTCTCAGGTCTTAGTGATCTTTGTGACCATCTTGAAATTGTGACCATCCTGGAATTGTGACCATCTTAAAATTGTGACCATCTTGAAATTGTGACCATCTTGAAATTGTGACCATCTTGGAATTGTGACCATCTTAGAAATGTGACCATCTTGGAATGTTGACCATCTTGGAATTGTGACCATCTTGAAATTGTGACCATCTTGAAATTGTGACCATCTTGAAATTGTGACCATCTTGAAATTGTGACCATCTTGGAATTGTGACCATCTTAGAAATGTGACCATCTTGGAATGTTGACCATCTTGGATTTGTGACCATCTTGAAATTGCGACCATCTTGTCCTTGTGAACATCTTGTCCTTGTGACCATCTTGTCCTTGTGACCTTCTTGTCCTTGTAACCACCTTGTCTATGTAAGCAACTGGTCATTGTAACCATCTGGTCCTTGTCACCCTCTTATCCTTGTAAGCTACTTGTCCTTGTAACCATCTTGTCCTTGTAACAATCTTGTTCTTGTCACCATATTGTCCTTGTGCCCATCGTGTCCTTGTAACCATCTTGTCCTTGTAACAATCTTGTTCTTGTCACCATATTGTCCTTGTGCCCATCGTGTCCTTGTAACCATCTTGGAATTGTGACCATCTTGTCCTTGTGACCATATTGTCCTTGTAACCATCTTGGAATTGTGACCATCTTGTCCTTGTGACCATATTGGAATTGTGACCATCTTGCTCTTGTAACCATATTTTTCTTGTACGCAACTTGTCCTTGTGACAATATTGTCCTTGTAACCATATTGTCCTTGTACGCATCGTGTCCTTGTAATCATCTTGCCCTTGTAACCATATTTTCCTTGTACGCAACTTGTCCTTGTGACAATATTTTCATTGTAAGCATATTGTCCTTGTACGCATCTTGTCCTTGTAATCATCGTGTCTTTGTAATCATCTTGGAATTGTGACCATCTTGTTGTGACCATATTGTCCTTGTGACCATCTTGTTGTGACCATATTGTCCTTGTGACCATCTTGTTGTGACCATATTGTCCTTGTGACCATCTTGTTGTGACCATATTGTCCTTGTGACCATCTTGTCCTTGCAATCATCATGTCCTTGTGACCGTCTTGTCATTGTAACCACCTTATCCTTGTGACCGCTTTGTCCCTGTAACAACAGTGTCGCAGCACTGGGGATCGAGGAGGAGCAGTTGTCCCACAGCGGACCCAAGACCTCCGTCTCCCCAAGACCAATGCAATTTCAAATTAAAGCACTTGTCCCCTAGTCAATCTCAATACATTTTCATGTCCGGGCCCCGATTGCATTGATTTTGTGGCACTCAGAGCCATGGAGGAGGGAGGGGGGGGGGCCTGGGGGCTGAGGAAGTGGCGGTCAGATCGCCCGCTCCGATCTGGGGGACATACTGCAGGGGGGGGGGGGTATGCTTGTAAGACGGGTAATCGGGGCCGGCGAAGACTGCTTCCGCGTGATATATATGCAGATAATAAAGTTTAGCGACGACTGGGCGGGAAGGTACGAGATTACCTTGGGCCAAAGTGTGAAGCTGGGTTTCCGTGGGGGTAATTAGAGGAGAAGTGGATCTGGGTGGCGACCCCCGTTTGTGGGTGCGGTGAGGGGAGGGGAAGGGGTCGGAAAGGGCCGGGAATGGGGGGTGGGGAGCCGGAGGAAGGGAGGTCGAACTGATTGACCCCTAACCTGACCTCAATTTGGCGTCGGTTCTGTTTTCGCTTTCACGTGGCCAGGCACAGCCAGAAGGAAGTGTTGTCCTGGGATGTAGGTTGACAAATGTAGGCGGCATTTCTTTGGTATGGTAATAACACTTTTCGGCCATGAACCACACAGTATTTTTGGTCGGAGTGAGCTTGGAATGGGAGGGGGGGGGGGGACATGGATGAAAAATAACGTATTTGCAGCCGTTGACAGTTCGTGATGTCCAAGGTCAATTCACACGTCTGGCTCAGAATGTCCTGAACGACTAAAATTTGGGTCTGTGAACCCGAGTGAGAGTATACTGTCAGGTGCATACTGTCAGGTGTAAACTGTCACGTGTATACTGTCATGTGTATACTGTCAGGTGTATACTGTCATGTGAATAATGTCAGATGCATACTGTCAGGTGTATACTGTCAGGTGTACACTGTCAGGTGTACACTGTCAGGTGTATACCGTCAGGTGTACACTGTCAGGTGTATACTGTCATGTGTATACTGTCAGGTGTACACTGTCAGGTGTACACTGTCAGGTGTATACCGTCAGGTGTACACTGTCAGGTGCATACTGTCATGTGTATACTGTCAGGTGTATACTGTCAGGTGTATACTGTCAGGTGTATACTGTCAGGTGCATACTGTCAGGTGCATACTGTCAGGTGTATACTGTCAGGTGTATACTGTCAGGTGTATACTGTCAGGTGTATACTGACAGGTCTATACTGTCAGGTGCATACTGTCAGGTGTACGCTGTCAGGTGTACACTGTCAGGTGTACACTGTCAGGTGTACACTGTCAGGTGTATACTGTCAGGTGTACACTGTCAGGTGTACACTGCCAGGTGCACACTGTCAGGTGTATACTGACAGTTGTATACTGTCAGGTGTATACTGTCAGGTGTATACTGTCAGGTGCCTAGGTATATACTGTCAGGTGTACACTGTCAGGTGTACACTGTCAGGTGTATACTGTCAGGTATATACTGTCAGGTGTATACTGTCAGGTGCATACTGTCAGGTGTGTACTGTCAGATGCATGCTGTCATGTGAATACTGTCAGGTGTATACTGGCAGGTGTATACTGTCAGGTGTATACTGTCAGGTGTACACTGTCAGGTGCATACTGTCAGGTGTATACTGTCAGGTGCATACTGTCAGGGCATACTGTCAGGTGCATACTGTCAGGTGTATACTGTCAGGTGTATACTGTCAGGTGTATACTGTCAGGTGTGTGAGATTCTGCTTTTGACAGCGACTCAGTAGTATGTCCAATGGCATCATTTTATTGACACTCACTTAATATTAAGCTCAAATGTATTATTTTATTGATACTGACTTACATCATTGACATTGAAGACATTTGGGGTCGCGGTGGCGTGGGTTCGATGTGGTGGGGGAAGGGTGGTGTCAGTCCGAAGCGGTATGGGAGGAGGGGTCAGGGTGTTGATGAGGGGTCAGGCTCTGTGGGGCCCATATGTTATGGGATGGAGGGTGAGGGGGTAGCTGTGGAGTTCTGGGCCGTGTGGGGTGCGGGATGGTGGGAGGTGGGAGGTGTAGCGGTAGCCGTATCTCTGGCGTTCTTTGAGAGCACTGGGAGACCGGGCTCACGCGGGTTGTGGGGACGCAGCCTTCCTTCCAAGGAGTCCTGTGTGTAATCGATGAGACGCCGAGGTGGAGACCGCCGCTCTGTATGACTGGCCCCTGGACTCCCTCCCCCCCCCCGCCCCGCCCCCAACCCAACCCAACCCCTGCCTACCAGCCTTCAGCCCCCACCCTCCCCACCCCTCCATCGATCTATGGGCAGAGCCACAGAGACAGGTAGCGGTCGATAGCGCAACAAATAAGTCTTTAGCAAGCAGAAACACTGATTTCCTCGCATAAATAGATTAGAACCCACATCTCCTTCTTTTCCTTCCTTCTTCCTCTGCGCTCCACTTCCATTAGAACTGGCAACGCAACAATAAGGATGCAGCGACCCCAAGCGGAGAATATATCAACCCGGAATGCCGATAGTCCGGCCCGGCAGTGAATTTACTGTCGTTGGAATACAGTGACGTCATCAGACGTGTCTCAGTATCTAAAAGAGATGAAATCTCCAGCGTCCAGGAGTGAGGTATTTACGCACGGCGCAGAGGTGCCTTTGTGGGGTAGATAGGCAAAACGCGTTATCAGGGGCTGAGATGCCGGGTTATATTTATCGATATTATTGGGGATTACGGTTACGCCATTAATGCGTGCGTCTGTGGTTGGTAGCTATGGAGATAAGCAGCCTGTAAGGAGAGGGTGAGACATTGTTGCCGGGGTGATGAGGGGTATGTAGCACGGGTCGAGGTTGGTGGCCCGGGAATGGCGGGGTTGATACCGCCCCTCATTAACCGGAACGGACTCGGCGATTCCAAGGGGCAGATCACTTTATCTCCTGCCCGCTTTATCTTGGCAACTACGACCTCACCCTCTTTAACACCCCGGCCCGTTCACCCCCCCCCCCGATCCCACACACCCCAAATCTCGAATTCTGCCCCACCCCTCCCTCCTATCGCCTCATCCCCCATCCCACCACGCCCCTCCCTCAGGATATCACCCTCTTTATCAGCCCGGCCCGTTAACCACCATACCCCCCCCCCGGAATCCCGATTTCTACACCACCAATCCCGCCCTCTCCTCTCCTATCCCCTCAGCAGAGGCAAATCTAGGAATTTGCCAAGGGGGGCGGGTTGCTCTCTGAAAACTTGCGACCAGGGGGCGGGGGCGCTGCTCGGAGAAGCCGGCTTTAACAGTGTATGTTCAGATTCCCAAGGAGGGGGGGGGGGTTGCAACCCCCCTAACCCCCCCTGGATCCGCCACTGGGCCCTCATCCCCCATCCCACCACGCTCCTCCTTCACGATATCCCACACCCCACTAACCCCACCACCGAATCTTGAATTCTACCCCTCCCCTCCCTCCTATCCCCTCACCGTACCCCCCCCCCCCTCATCCTTCATCCCACCCCCACCCCCCTACCTCACGATCTCACCTTTTTTACCAACTCGGCCGCTAATACCACCCCCACCACCCCTCCCCACCCCCACCACCCCCCCTCCCTACCCCCAACCAACAATGCCACCCCGTTAACTCTCGGTCCATGCTTCCTAAAACGACCTGAATCCCAAGATTTTGCGAGTGCCACTCAAACTTGTCGAGCGGTATTCCGCTCACAGACAGCGATTGGTTGCCGCGACCGGAGGTAGCTCGGGAAGGCCGGCCCCCGCCCCCTTTTCCGCCGCTTTCTATTTTAGTCTCGCCGGAAATGTATTTGGTCCAAACGGAGGGCGGGGGGCATTGCGTTATGGGTTAGGATGGCGAGATCCCACCGCGGCGTAACATGGGTATCAATGATCAGCCCCACGTTCATTCATTCGCTAGGGGGCGCTCCTCCGTTAGTCCACTCTCGCCACTAGAGGGCACTGAGATATTTTTTTTTTTTTTTTTTTATTTCACATCAGACAAAAGACATAGCATTCACGATATTTCATCATACTATCACAGTAATCCGTGCATAATTGGCTGCCACTTTCTATTTAGGTTGTTCATCTCTGTGCCGGTCTGTACTTGCCTCTGCATGATCATTTTCTCTATATTGTAATTATATCTTATATTGTTGATGGCGCCTTTTAGATTTGGGAGAGTGTCTTTCCATTTGCATCTGTATATATACCTCTTAATTATCAATATAATATGGTTGATCAGGATTATGAGATCGTTACCTAAAATTTCACCCAGCATCACTGTTTCAATATTAATGAAATCCCCCCAAGTATGTCTATCGTCTTCTATTATTTGTCCCAACCATACTGTAGTATTCTTCCAAAGTCGATTCACATGGTCACAATGCCAAAACAGGTGCTCTATAGTTTCCACGTTTCTTTTACAAAATACACATTTATCCGTGTCCGTGATGCGACATCTGTACAGATACTTATTGGTAGGTATGCATCTATGGAGAAATTTATATTGGAAGCTACGTAACATGGGTATCAATGATCAGCCCCACGTTCATTCATTCGCTAGGGGGCGCTCCTCCGTTAGTCCACTCTCGCCACTAGAGGGCACTGAGATATTTTTTTTTTTTTTTTTATTTCACATCAGACAAAAGACATAGCATTCACGATATTTCATCATACTATCACAGTAATCCGTGCATAATTGGCTGCCACTTTCTATTTAGGTTGTCCATCTCTGTGCCGGTCTTCAACCGGGTTCAACCGTGCATGCCAGGACCCCTAAATAGAATTTCTCCCACTTTGCTTTTGCTATATATACATTTAAGAGCTCCCCCCACTTTATCTCATTTTGATTGTAAACACTCGATAGACTAACGAGCTTATTATAACTTTCATTAACCACGCGCTTACTGGCCTTGACAAAGTTGGTAAGTTCGTTCCTTATCGCGGTAAGTTTACCTTGTTGTACCCTTAAAGACAGTTTCCATTCGCGCGGAATACAATGCGTCAAACTAAGAAAGTCTACGTAATTCATTTCTAGTTTATACCTAGTCGTAAACTCTCGCAGGCTATATATTCTACCCGTATTATCTATCAGATCATTAAAATATCTCACATTTTTCGTGGTGAGCTCATCTTTACGGTTAATAAGGTTCATATTCTTCACAAAATAAGTATTCCATATAGGCATTGCTCTGGTGTCGTCACATGGCAGAGCTCTCTTCAACTGTGACCACGCGCGGAAGACATCGGCCCAAAACGGGTTTGATATTTTTTCATAACAACGGAGCGACACTTGGTCTAGTTCCCAGCACAGCTCTTTGTCTTCACATATACACGAAGTAAAGATGTTTTGCCAAGCCCCTTCGTTCATTATTAATCTTTGTACCCACGCCACCTTTAACGCTCGGGAGAAACTGAGTACGTGGGTCAATGCAGCGCCACCATTCTTAACAGGCTGACAGAGACGTTCGAGGCTTATTTTAGCCTTTTTCTTATTCCAAATAAACTCTCTGATTATATTATTTAGCCTGGCTATCATTTCTGTGCTGGGAGCTGCCAAAACTGACATTGCATGAACTATTTTTGGCAGAGCTAGAGTCTTTAAAACCGTCACCCGGCCCCTTAGGGAGAGCTGCCGCCTCTTATACAGTTCAAGAAAACATTTAATTTCCGCTATTTTACGTTCATAGTTGAGTGCGGGCATTTTCGACAAATCTACATTAAAAACTATGCCAAGTAGTGTAAACTGGGTTGCCCATGTTATTGCGATATCCGGACAGAATGTGTTTCTTTGTTTATCCGTTTTACCTAACCACACCCCCACCGTCTTACTTACATTAATCTTTAACCCTGAACATTTCCCAAAATTATCGAGTATTTCCATCGCTTTCCTTAAAGATGCTTCACTCCCGTCCATCAATAAGAACGCATCGTCCGCGTATTGACCCAGCTTGTACTCATGCTTACCCAGCTTAATACCCCGAATACGTTTGTTAGCTCTTATTTCCGATGCGAGTGGCTCAATTGCAAGAATAAAAATGTAAGGAGACAGTGGGTCACCTTGTCTGCACCCCCTTCCCATCTCAAAGTAACGTGAGCAGTGTCCGTTATTCAACACACAACTAGAGCAGTTAGAATAGAGAATTTTACACCATTGTTGAAAGGAGTTCCCGAACCCATAGGCCGTTAACGTCTTAAATATGTAATCCCAACTGAGCGTATCAAAAGCCTTTTCAAAGTCTATTAACAGCAATAAACCTTCTCCCTTCTTTTCCTTTAAGTAGTGCATCACATCATAAAGCAATCTGCTATTTTCCCCGATAAATTGCCCTTGTAAGAAGCCCTTTTGGTCGTGGTTAATTATTTCTTTTAAAACATTTCTTAATCTCCGAGCCAACACTCCAGATAAAATCTTATAATCGACATTAAGCAGGGTAATAGGCCTCCAGTTCTTTAAAAATTGCCTCGGTTTATCACCCTTTGGTAAGCAAGTTATTATTCCCTGTGTTTGTGTAATGGATAGTTTTCCAGTTTCATATGCGTAATTTATACTCTTCATGAGATGGTATCCAATTTGCTTCCAAAACACCTTGTAAAACTCTACGGGAAAACCATCGTTGCCTGGCGTCTTGTCATTTTTCATGCTCTTGATCACCTCTTTTATCTCCTCCTCTGTAATAACTCCTTCACACGCCTCTTTCTGTGTATCGTTTAACCTCTCTATGTTTCTATCATTTAAGAATTGTTTAATTGGACCATGCGTGTCCCTCTCCGCGTAAAGTGTCTTATAAAAGGTCATCTGTGCCTGTAAGATTTCACTTGGCTTACTGATAACACAATTTTCCACCTCCAGTCTATTTATAACTTTGTTAATGTAATTTCTCTTTTCTAAACCACAGAAAAAACGGGTTGGTTTCTCGCCTTCCTCATAGTATTGAGCTCTTGCTCGTACAAGGGAGCCTTTGGCTTTGGGCAATCTCAGCGCTTCTAACTGCGTCATTAGCTCATCTATCTCGTTATTCACCTGCTCCTGCTTTGTAAGACTCGTACACTCTGTTTGTTCAAGTAGCTCTATATCTTTCACTAGATGTTTTTCTTTCGCGTCAGTCATCCTTTTCTTGTGCGAGCAATAACTAATAGTAGCACCCCTGATTTCCATTTTCAACACTTCGAAGAAAAGTTGGTCGTTAAATTCTGTTGAGGTAGATGTAATCACTCCCGGTGCTCGACCGTACATCACAGTTACATTCTCTACACATTTCTTTACCAGTTCCACATACTCCACATCTCGGAGCATAGATGTGTTTAGTTTCCAGACACCTATACCCCTGTCGATTCTGTTGAAATCTACCTCAATACCGACTAACGAGTGGTCCGTTCGGTACCCGCGAACAATAAGACAAGGCACTGAGATATTGCGCAAGGAGCTTGATAAATGGTCCAATCATTTATACGCGTTGTCGAAGTGATTTTACTTGTTGTGAGCACAAAGGACATGGTTTGCATAGTACATGGGTTACAGGTAAACAATAATACAACGAATGGGACCTCGAAACTACCGTAGGAACTCGTATTTAACTTGAAGAAAAAGAAAACATGACGTACGTATTCCACATCAAATGACCTGGGAGTCACAGAAATTTCGACATCAAATTAATTATTCAAAATAGCATAACTGTGATGATGGTTAGTATTGTATTGTGGTTACTGTGGCATAAAGATTGGTTTTATTATTATTGTTATGCGTAAAAGTCCAATCCGTATGTTCTAACCCTTGAACTAAATAAGATAAAGGCCATTTTCAAGTGGTGAGCTGTGGTTCATGTACGGAGACTATTCCATTACAGGCAAATTGATATGAAATATTACCTTATATCAACTGATATGAGCATAATAGCGGAGGGGAGGGGGGTGGGGCAAGGGGTATCTCCGTTCCTCGGGACTAGGGTTTTCATTTCAACGTGAACTGGGAATGGGGTATTAACTAACCATCGTGATCAAGGATTTTTATTAATCGTGAACTGGCAAGTTTAATATTTAATAACCGCGAGTCAGGAAACCGCTAATTTATATCATGTATCCGCCCTTCCCATGTTTACTGGGAGTTATCCTTTTTAATTCATCGTGACATAGGAATAAATAAATAATTTATTCTTCGTGATATGGGAACACGACCCCACATATCCCTCCCCCACCCCCACCCGCTCCCTAATATGTGGCTCGCTGATTCCTGATTTTCAAGGTAGGGGTCGCTCGTGGGAGCCCTCTGCCGGGAGAGCGACCTCCGTGTATATGAACCGCAGCGGCGGGCAAAATGGCGGGTCAACGCACTCTAGATAGCTCCCCCCCCCCAATCTACACACCAATTCTCATCCTCACCGTCTATTGTCCAAATACCTTGTCTTGAGCACCAGACAAGAAGAACGCAGAACAAGAAATGTTATGTTTACATATATAAGGGCAAATGTAGTTACGTCCTTGACATACATTTATGAAAATAATGTTTAAGAAGAAGTGTAATCAACTGACCATGTATACGTGTAGCTCTATCACTGTGAGGCTGTGTACGCGGCAGCGAGGCGAATCCTGGACCAACCAGCGACGGACCAGCCAGGTGGTTACCATATTCCCCCCAAGAACCCCCGCCGGGTGTGTAGGAATGAGGTACTCAAATACCTTGCAATTCACCCGATCTCATAATCACTGCATTATACAGACATGTAAATGACCGGCGTTCTCACCAAACATAGATCCTTCTGCCAATGCATATATAATGTATAACGGTATTGCTGCAGGTACTTTGTTCCAGTTTACTGCCCTATGTATATATGTATGACCTCCCCCTCCCCCTCCTCGCCCCCTCCCCCTGTTTACCCAGTTTAAGTCTGACGCAGCCTGAACTGTTCCTCAGCAAATTGTCTCAGACCCTTTATGTCAATTTCAAGTAAGTTTCCCCGTAAGTTGCCCACAGCGCATTCGAGATCCAAGTTCGTGTTTAAATTACAGTCTGGCTCCCTACATGAAGTCATTAAAATTAAGTATGGAATTGAGGCCAAGATCTCGATCTAAACCACACGCCGAAGTGCTATTTTATCGCTCGGAAAGCACCGAAGGGGAAGTTTCCAGCATCTCTACAGCTTACCTTACCTTTTTAAGGCCTGACAAGTTGAAATATACTACCCTTTTCTGGTTCTCGTAAAATGAACGTCGATTTCTGGATGTCGTAAAGCGAACAAGCAACGTTCCGTCAACTCTTTGCTAGGACTTACATTACGGTGTGATGCGGACGGGTTGGGTCGTGTCCTTAAAGTCAATTTCACTTGCTCACGTGTTTTTCCTATGAGACCGGGATAAAATCACGGGGGGAATAAAACTCCGGCCTTTGATGGTGACTTGGCGCTCTGGGACTGGCAATCTCCGGGTCAGAAGTTCTGCCAGAGCTGACCAATGGCTCGCAGCTATGGCGGGCGAACGGGCCGTAAAACTAAAGTTTAATGTCACCAGGATACATTTTGTCATCTGCTATGAATAAAACCGTCGCAAGGAAGCAAGGAAGGTTACACGTTTTAATATCTTCTCGGTGCCCATGAAAAGCAACCCAGAGACCGATATGTATGAAAGTAAACTTGTCGTAAATGCTATTTCTAACAGACCGGCACGACACAAACAGCCCCTGGACAATTGGGGTTACCCAGCCTGAACCGCGGTGCGTGAGGCAACGTCCGCTTACTCGTCAGCCACTGCAAGCTCACCGGCGAATTACAGCTATTCCGTGGCTCTCATACGAGTGTTATCACAATACTAGAAACAAAGTACATTCCATATGGCAAGGTATATATCGTTATTTGACAGCGGCTAAGCATTAAACATACAACAACACCGGGCAACGGAATGGTCGTTTCTCTAGCAGCAAGAGGGTTGATTGAGCGCAGCAACTCATTCTGTGTCGGCCCCATTCATTGTGTGCTCACCCCACTCATTGTGTGCCCACCCCGCTCATTGTGTGCTCACTCCACTCATTGTGTGCCCACCCCACTCATTGTGTGCCCACGCCACTCATTGTGTGCCCACGCCACTCATTGTGTGCCCACCCCACTCATTGTGTGCCCACCCCACTCATTGTGTGCTCACTCCACTCATTGTGTGCCCAACCCACTCATAGTGTGCCCACCCCACTCATTGTGTGCCCACGCCACTCATTGTGTGCCCACGCCACTCATTGTGTGCCCACCCCACTCATTGTGTGCCCACCCCACTCATTGTGTGCCCACCCCACTCATTGTGTGCCCACCCCACTCATTGTGTGCTTACTCTACTCATTGTGTGCCCACCCCACTCATTGTGTGCCCACCCCACTCATTGTGTGCCCACCCCACTCATTGTGTGCCCACCCCACTCATTGTGTGCCCACCCCACTCATTGTGTGCCCACCCCACTCATTGTGTGCCCACGCCACTCATTGTGTGCTCACTCCACTAATTGTGTGCCCACCCAACTCATTGTGTGCTCACTCCACTCATTGTGTGCCCACCCCACTCATTGTGTGCTTACTCTACTCATTGTGTGCCCACCCCACTCATTGTGTGCCCACCCAACTCATTGTGTGCTCACTCCACTCATTGTGTGCCCACCCCACTCATTGTGTGCTTACTCTACTCATTGTGTGCCAACCCCACTCTTTGTGTATTCACCCCACTCATTGTGTGCTCACCCCACTCATTGTGTGCTCACCCCACTCATTGTGTGCCCACGCCACTCATTGTGTGCCCACCCCACTCATTGTGTGCTCACGCCACTCATTGTGTGCTCACCCCACTCATTGTGTGCTCACGCCACTCATTGTGTGCTCACCCCACTCATTGTGTGCTCGCCCCACTCATTGTGTGCTCGCCCCACTCATTGTGTGCCCACCCCGTTCATTGTGTGCCCACGCCACTCATTGTGTGCCCACCCCGTTCATTGTGTGCCCACGCCACTCATTGTGTGCCCACGCCACTCATTGTGTACCCAGCCAACTCATTGTATGCCCACCCCACTCATTGTGTGCTCACCCCACTCATAGTGTGCTCACCCAACTCATTGTGTGCCAACGCCACTCAGTGTGTGCTCAAGCCACTCATTGTGTGCTCACCCCACTCATTGTGTGCCCACCCCACTCATTGTGTGCCCACGCCACTCATTGTGTGCTCACTCCACTCATTGTGTGCCCACCCCACTCATTGTCTGCCCAAGCCACTCATTGTGTGCCCACGCCACTCATTGTGTGCCCACGCCACTCATTGTGTGCTCACCCCACTCATTGTGTGCTCACCCCACTCATTGTGTGCCCACGCCACTCATTGTGTGCCCACCCCATTCATTGTGTGCCCACGCCACTCATTGTGTGCTCACCCCACTCATTGTGTGCTCACCCCACTCATTGTGTGCCCACGCCACTCATTGTGTGCCCACCCCATTCATTGTGTGCCCACCCCACTCATTGTGTGCTCACCCAACTCATTGTGTGCCCACGCCACTCATTGTGTGCTCACCCCACTCATAGTGTGCTCACGCCACTCATTGTGTGCTCACCCCACTCATTGTGTGCTCACCCCACTCATTGTGTGCTCACCCCACTCATAGTGTGCTCACGCCACTCATAGTGTGCTCACGCCACTCATAGTGTGCTCACGCCACTCATTGTGTGCTCACCCCACTCATTGTGTGCTCACCCCACTCATTGTGTGCTCACCCCACTCATAGTGTGCTCACGCCACTCATTGTGTGCCCACGCCACTCATTGTGTGCTCACCCCACTCATAGTGTGCTCACGCCACTCATTGTGTGCTCACCCCACTCATAGTGTGCTCACCCCACTCATAGTGTGCTCACGCCACTCATTGTGTGCTCACCCCACTCATTGTGTGCTCACCCCACTCATAGTGTGCTCACCCCACTCATTGTGTGCTCACCCCACTCATAGTGTGCTCACGCCACTCATTGTGTGCTCACCCCACTCATTGTGTGCCCACCCCACTCATTGTGTGCTCACGCCACTCATTGTGTGCTCACCCCACTCATAGTGTGCTCACGCCACTCATTGTGTGCCCACGCCACTCATTGTGTGCCCACGCCACTCATTGTGTGCCCACGCCCCTCATTGTGTGCTCACCCCACTCATAGTGTGCATATCCCACTCATTGTGTCTCCAACCCGCTGTCATTCAATCAGCTAACTTTAGACCCTGCAGCCCGAGTTTTGCACACGGTGCGTGGCCTGCGTGCATTATGGGTTAAGGTTTGCGGTAGAATAAGCAGCATTGATTGCATTTAGTTATGGACAATGTGCATTTATTTCCGCACTGCGGGCTTCCAGCCTTGTAGCATTTGTCTCGTTGGTGTCTAGTCTCATCATCTCTTGATTGATGAGGGACCTGTGAGAACCGCATTACTGACAGAGGCATATTTCTACTGCTGAATTTAATATAACAGCACCTTCAACCTGTTTTATCGCGACACAAGATAAATTGCTACATTTCGTTTTGTTGCGTTCTCAAATCACGTGAGACCTTCTCTAAGAGCTTGAATAGCATATACTGTATTATTTATAGAGAATAAGATCCTATAGATATATAATCGTATGTTAATAAGTAGGATACACACACTTTGGACGAGAGAGGTTGGCCCTGATATCCTGTGTTCCTTAGCTGATGTTTGTGTTTAGCTGACTACAGGACCACGATGGCGACCACGACGCGGTATGTGTAAGTCCAGGTTACAGTGGGTGGCACTGGGTGGGTGGCGCAGACTGGGGGGTATTGGGGGCAGACTGGGGTGTGTGAAGCAGACTGGGGGGTATTGGGGGCAGACTGTGGTGTGTGAAGCAGACTGGGGGGTATTGGGGGCAGACTGGGGTGTGTGAAGCAGACTGGGGGGTATGGGGGCAGACTGGGGTGTGTGAAGCAGACTGGGGGGGATGGGGGCAGACTGTGGTGTGTGAAGCAGACTGGGGGGTATTGGGGGCAGACTGGGGTGTGTGAAGCAGACTGGGGGGTATTGGGGGCAGACTGGGGTGTGTGAAGCAGACTGGGGGGTATTGGGGGCAGACTGGGGTGTGTGAAGCAGACTGGGGGGTATTGGGGGCAGACTGGGGTGTGTGAAGCAGACATGGGGGTATTGGGGGCAGACTGTGGTGTGTGAAGCAGACTGGGGGGTATTGGGGGCAGACTGGGGTGTGTGAAGCAGACTGGGGGGTTTTGGGGGCAGACTGGGGTGTGTGAAGCAGACTGGGGGGTATTGGGGGCAGACTGGGGTGTGTGAAGCAGACTGGGGGGTATTGGGGGCAGACTGGGGTGTGTGAAGCAGACTGGGGGGTATTGGGGGCAGACTGGGGTGTGTGAAGCAGACTGGGGGGTATTGGGGGCAGACTGGGGTGTGTGAAGCAGACATGGGGGTATTGGGGGCAGACTGTGGTGTGTGAAGCAGACTGGGGGGTATTGGGGGCAGACTGGGGTGTGTGAAGCAGACTGGGGGGTTTTGGGGGCAGACTGGGGTGTGTGAAGCAGACTGGGGGGTATTGGGGGCAGACTGGGGTGTGTGAAGCAGACTGGGGGGTATTGGGGGCAGACTGGGGTGTGTGAAGCAGACTGGGGGGTATTGGGGGCAGACTGGGGTGTGTGAAGCAGACATGGGGGTATTGGGGGCAGACTGTGGTGTGTGAAGCAGACTGGGGGGTATTGGGGGCAGACTGGGGTGTGTGAAGCAGACTGGGGGGTTTTGGGGGCAGACTGGGGTGTGTGAAGCAGACTGGGGGGTATTGGGGGCAGACTGGGGTGTGTGAAGCAGACTGGGGGGTATTGGGGGCAGACTGGGGTGTGTGAAGCAGACTGGGGGGTATTGGGGGCAGACTGAGATGTGTGAAGCAGACTGGGGGGTATTGGGGGCAGACTGGGGGGTATGGGGGCAGACTGGAGTGTGTGATGCAGATTGGGGGGTATTGGGGGCAGACTGGGGTGTGTGAAGCAGACTGGGGGATGTTGGCCGCAGACTGGAGTGCGTGATGCATGATTCCATTGATGGATTGGGCTGTTGAAACATTTTCTACGCATAGACTGACTAAATGGGTCCAAGAGGCCTCCTGAGATCATGAAGCGAATGATCTCTGAAGCAAGCGGCTTAACACAGACGTCAATATCGATAACGGAACCACGGCCCAAGTTCGCCGCAGTCGTTTTCTGTCGGTGACCTCCTATAAAGGCCAGTGCACTGATGTCACACTCTTCTGAGGTAATCGATCGCCAACTCGTCTCACCACCCCCCCCCCACCCTCCCCCAACCGCTTCCCAACCCCGACAACACTCCACACCTTGTTGTCATCAGTGTTACCATGGAGACCACCCATAGTGGTGTCTCATTAGAGCCTTGGTCATTTCCGGTTCCGTTTTAGCAATGACCTATTTATTTCTTGGGTTTTCGTGGTTATATGTTTAGACTGATTAACGGTTTTCAATGAATAATAATTACGATTTGCATGTAACTGGTAGTCTGTAGCCGATACCGTGACTCTACTCTGCAACAGGTGAATGGGGATAGTCATTTTAAATATGTTCCATAGGAATGAAGTTAGGTACTTACTCTATGTGTATAAAAAATAGAATGCCTTAAATTAAGGCATGTTGTTAAAAAAGTTTTTCAATTTTGTAGGGTATTCATTTAAAACTAATGAGATCAAATAATACGCTCAGGAACTGTGTGGAACTGGTTTAATATTAAGTGGCTAATTAGCTGCCCGAGTAGCTTTAATAGCTGTAATAGTCACATGACGGCTCCAATATTGACTGGGAGCAGACCACCAAGCACAGGTTTGACGTGATCACAGGGTGCTTCTCGTCTCATTGTGCCGTGCACACTCTGCCGCAGGGTGGCGCTCGGCAAACTGCATTACCACCACTGCCACCGCCTTTACGACATTGAAGTAGGCCAATGGAAAGCTTTTTGTAAAATTATTTTACAAAAAATAGAAAAAATCTGCTGCGAAACTAGACAGAACAAAACAAGAAAACTGGACAGGAAACTAGATTTCTCACACGGAAACCGGGTTTCTGCACATGGATCCAAAGCCTGGTTTTTTCTGGCGTTATGTATAAAAAAAACAGCTTCAGTGACATATGTAAATCTGCAATGCAATGGGACACGGTTGGTTTTCCATACGCCTCTCTCGCGGCGTTTTACAGACTCTTTAGAAGACGGCAGATAAATAATGATGTTGTAGATAACAATGCAGACCGCATGGGGACTGGGGCCCAGACTTGTATAACGTGAGTGCCTTGCGCCAGCCAAACCAACTTGGAGACTATTCCCTTGGGTTGGCGGACCCACTCCGCTCTGCTGTGGGTGGCGGCGGGGGGTCGCGGAGGGGGGTGGGGGGGGGGGGCATGGGCTCTGAAAGCCGAGAGATAGACAGGTAAAGGATGTTGTTTTTGCGCAGTCCAACTTAACGATTTCCCTTTTTCGCCCCTCCTGTTATGACGTCAGCGCGTTGCCAAATATGGCCTGCGTTTCATGAGGCCACAATGGGGTTCCCGCAGGGTATGCTTTGTATGACACACATAGGGTATGCTTTGTATGACACCACTGGGGAGGCTTAACGCCGCAAAAAGAGTCACGATCTGTATAAATATATGACGGGCTTCGATTGGCACTTTGCAACTGACTGTCAGCCACGGTTAGGAGAGGAAACCGCCGCCGTCCAGCGAGGGTGGGACGCGGGGTATGGAGGGGATGGAAGGGGGAGGGGCGGTGTCACTGCCCTGGAGAGGGTAGTACTCAAATAACGATTGGAGAGATCAACAAGTCTGCGGGGTACGGCGAGTCCCCGCCATGATGTGGTGTGCCGAACAGGTCATCGGGGCAATGATCTGTCCAGCAGGCCATCAGGGCAATGATCTGTCCAGCAGGCCATCAGGGCAATGATCTGTCCAGCAGGCCATCAGGGCAATGATCTGTCCAGCAGGCCATCAGGGCAATGATCTGTCCAGCAGGCCATCAGGGCAATGATCTGTCCAGCAGGTCACCAGGGCAATGATCTGTCCACCAAGTCATTAGGGCCATGATTTATCCAGCAGGTCATCAGGGTAATGATCTGCCCAGCAGGTCATCAGGGCAATGATTTGTCCAGCAGGTCATCAGGGCAATGATTTGTCCAGCAGGTCATCAGGGCAATGATTTATCCAGCAGGTCACCAGGGCAATGATCTGTCCAGCAGGTCATTAGGGCAATGATCTGTCCAGCAGGCCATCAGGGCAATGATCTGTCCAGCAGGCCATCAGGGCAATGATCTGTCCAGCAGGCCATCAGGGCAATGATCTGTCCAGCAGGTCACCAGGGCAATGATCTGTCTACCAAGTCATTAGGGCCATGATTTATCCAGCAGGTCATCAGGGTAATGATCTGCCCAGCAGGTCATCAGGGCAATGATTTGTCCAGCAGGTCATCAGGGCAATGATTTGTCCAGCAGGTCATCAGGGCAATGATTTGTCCAGCAGGTCACCAGGGCAATGATCTGTCCAGCAGGTCATTAGGGCAATGATCCGTCCTGCAAGTCATCAGGGCAATGATCTGTACAGCAGATCACCAGGGCAATGATCTGTCGAGCAGGTCATCAGGGCAATGATCTGTCCAGCAGGTCATCAGGGCAATGATCTGTCCACCAAGTCATCAGGGCAATGATCTGTACAGCAGATCACCAGGGCAATGATCTGTCGAGCAGGTCATCAGGGCAATGATCGGTCGAGCAGGTCATCAGGGCAATGATCTGTACAGCAGATCACCAGGGCAATGATCTGTCGAGCAGGTCATCAGGGCAATGATCGGTCGAGCAGGTCATCAGGGCAATGATCTGTCCAGCAGGTCATTAGGGCCATGATCTGTCCAGCAGGTCATCTGGGCAATGATCTGTCCAGCAGGTTATCAGGGCAATGACCTGTCCAGCAGGTCATTGGGGCAATGATCTGTCCAGCAGGTCATCAGGGCAATGATCTGTCCAGCAGGTCATTAGGGCCATGATCTCTACAGCATGTCAGCAGGGCAATGATCTGTTCAGCAGGTCATCAAGATTTTATGTTAAACGAAATGGGGAAATAAATCGCAGAATTATATGATGGTCTAGTGCTTTAGAGCTTAGACAAGAGTACATTGCATCAGACACAAGGGTGCTACTCATCAGAAATAGGAATGCAACGCAATTGTCCATTGTAGCTGCAAATGAATCTTCAAATACAGACTGTGTTTGCTGGCGGGGCTCATATCTCTACATATAGATGGGTTGCTGTTTACTGCTCAAGTCTCTTTATCGTCGATTGCAACCCGATCACGACCACGGTGTTCCTTGCTGTATTCCTAGTCTCCGCTAGGTCGGTTTGGGATGTAGGGGGACGAAAACGGTATTTAAACTATGGAAAAACCGGGAAAAAGAAGATATGACAGTCACAAGTCTCAGACAATCCTGCGAATAAACCAAGTATGTGTAAACAAGCAGGTGTGTGTCCGTGATACCCGTGACGATGGCAAGCATATGATAAGCGTTAAGTACAGCAACAAACACGACAACCTAAACTATGTCACTTTAGCCTCTGTCCTTCCTATAAACTGTGATAGATTACCCATCATTGCATTCGGCCGATATGTCGGCAGCAGCATCTCACCCCCAACCCCCAATACAAAAAAAGTAACCTTGGCAAAAAATTGTATCTTTAATAACCACCGCCCCCCCCCCCCCCCCCACGCCCTCCCCCATCCCGCAGTCAATCTATAGATCAATAATCTTGGATGCCAAATGGCCGTGAGCCCAGACAAACGCGGTTAATAAACATATAACCCCTCCCTCCACCAGCGCCACCATACCAATCAGTGAGGCCGAAACGTCCCCAATCGTCATCGGTTCTGAGTGGCCTCATTGTGACCCAATTATGACCCCATTGTGACCCCATTATGACCCCATTGTGACCTATGACCCCAGTGTGACCTATGACCCCCAGTGTGACCTCTGACCCCATTGTGACCCCATTGTGACCCCATTTAAGCGCGTCATCTGACGTGGACGGGGAGCACTCCCCCCCCCACTTGTTATAGTTGTCAGTAATCTAGACCGCAGATCAAAGGGTTCTAATCTAGGTTCGACTCCAGGTCCGGGTACCTAATCTGGGGCATGTATCATCCATTCATCCTTCATCGTCAGCGGAGGTTCCTGGACCTTGTTTAGCCCTTGCGTGCACAAAAATGGCTTAAAATGACGATTCATTTCACCTATCGTGGAATGACGACAAGCCCTGTTGACCTAGTGGAATAGCAGCGCACAGGGAACACAGGGCAGACATTGACAAGCACAAGCCAGCCTTCGATATCAACCCACCTTCATGCACTCCTCTTCAGACTGGAAAGAGGAATTATGCTGCAGTTTTTTGTCACTCTCATTATGACGTCACATGTTTGAATATATCCACTGCATTATGACATCACTAACATGCGGTCCAAATGTACACACTACTGCTGTGCTAATAAATATACGCGAAGGTTTAATGGTCCTGAAAGGCTTAAGACATTCTGTCGTATTTGGCAGGCGAGTTGTCACCGTCTCCCCGCTGCAGCATGTCGAACGTTACCACGCCGGAGCTGTGCCTGAACCAGACACCAGCACAGGAACGCCAAGACATCGATTGGGAGTGGGGGGGGGGGGGTGTGATGAGTGTGGGGGGGGGGGGTGAGAAAGTCAGGGGAGGGGGTGGGGAGGGTGGCGGAGGTGAAAGGATTAGTGGGGAAGACGACACCTTTACAAACCGCGTCCTCACACAGAATCGGTATAATAACATCCATATTTGGCTCTGTTGTGTTCGCCGGGAGTCGACGCGTAGGATGGTCCTGATGTTGTTTTAACATGTCGTGGCCGCACAAATCGGCTGAGACTGGGTACAAAGTATGTATAACGCCACAATAGTAGACGAAAAACGGTAAGAAAAAACGGGATTACGAAAAAAACATTCTTGGGCAAACAATTAGGCGACAGATCAGTGCAACGGTGTAAGAAAGCTTTCATTTAGTGTTCTGTTAAAATAACCATGAGGAGAGGAAACAACTGCTGAGAAAATTCTGGTTTATTAACCTTTGTATATCCTTCTTGGACGGGTCCTTAGCCGAGCATAAAGACGACCTCTCCTCCCTGCTTTTCCGGCGTCCTTGCAAACCTTAAATCTCCAACAGGCTGGTTTACAATGTCTCTCAATACGGCAGACTAAGCACCATGTTAAAAAGATAACACAAAAAGTCGACCTGAACGGGGTTGGCGGCAGGACGGATGGGTTGTGGATGGTGGGTAAGGGATGAGGGGAGGGGGGACGGGTTGGGATGGGATGGGATGGGTCAGTGAGGGGATCGCTATTCATAATCTGATCCCAGAACAAACACGGCGAGGTGGTGAGAGTAAAACGTGGGGCACCGAAGGTGAATGGAGGACGCTGAGTGAGAGGGGGTGGGAAGTGTGGGGGGGGGGGGAGGGGGAGGAGGTTGCATTGGGTTGATGGGAAGGGGGGGGGGGCGTTTATAAGGTTTATAAGGGGAGGCGGGCTGTTGTCTGGCTGGCTGGTAGACCTCCTATTGTCTCCGGTCCCCCGACTCTGGAAAAAAAACTATCTGCCCCCCTCCCCCACCCTAGCTACCACCCACCACCACAACCACCTACCGCCACTGATGTTTACCGAAGTCCCAGTCGCTCACACACAGAGAGCTCTCTTCATGCAGAGTCCCGGTGCCAAGGTGAGTAAACCGGTCGTGAAACCCCTTCCGCCGGTCGCATTCACACATCCACCCACTCCTTCCAGCGCTATTCGCTAGGTGGCGCTTCGGCTATATCGAGCTGCACATCATTTTCCATGTTCTTGAAAAATGGTCAAAGAAGTGTGTGCAAACAGCTTCACGAGATGAAGAAAGTACGCCATGTTATTATGCGTTAAATTGCCATTGGCTCTATGACAAAGCGGGACTACTTTCTCCGATGACCGGATGACATGTGGTACGGCTGACTGGTTACAGGTCTGTCACAACCAGTCTCGCCCAGTAGTTCCCTTATACGTTCCCTGTTGTATCTGCCGAACAGTCTGAAAGTTCCATAGCCTATCTAACACCAGAGGCTCACAGGGAAGATGATCTGGCCATCTAACCGTGTAAAACAATGGACTTAATTAGTAGATGTGATTGCATTTTAGTACTGCAATTGTGTGTTGTTATTGTGCAATTGTGTTGTTATTGTACATCTGTGCTATTGCACATCTGTGTTATTGACCAGATGTGTTGTTATTGTACAACTGTTGTTATTGTACAAATGTGTTGTTATTGTACATCTTTTGTTATTGTACATCGGTGTTATTGTAAATCGGTGTTGTTATTGACATCTGTGTTGTTATTGTACATCTGTGTTATTGTACATCTCTGTTGTTGACTAGATGTATTGTTATTGTACAGATGTTTTGTTATTGTTCAACTGTGTTGTTGTACAACTGTGTTGTTATTGTACAGATGTGTTGTTATTGTACAGACGTGTTATTGTAAATATGTGTTGTTATTGACATCTGTGTTGTTATTGTACATCTTTGTTATTGTACATATGTGTTGTTATTGTACAACTGTGTTATTGTACAGATGTGTTCTTATCGTACAACTGTGTTGTTATTGTACAGATGGGTTAATGTACAGATGTGTTGTTATTGTATGTCTGTTTTGTTATTGTACATATGTTGTTATTGTAGTGTGTTGTTATTGTACATCTGTTGTTTTTGTAATCCGTGTTGTTATTGTACATCTGTTGTTATTGTAATCCGTGTTGTTATTGTACATCTGTTGTTTTTGTAATCCGTGTTGTTATTGTACATCTGTTGTTATTGTAATCCGTGTTGTTATGGTACATCTGTTGTTTTTGTAATCCGTGTTGTTATTGTACATCTGTTGTTGTTGTAATCCGTGTTGTTATTGTACATCTGTTGTTATTGTAATCCGTGTTGTTATTGTACATCTGTTGTTTTTGTAATCCGTGTTGTTATTGTACATCTGTTGTTATTGTAATCCGTGTTGTTATTGTACATCTGTTGTTTTTGTAATCCGTGTTGTTATTGTACATCTGTTGTTGTTGTAATCCGTGTTGTTATTGTGCAACAGTATTGTTATCGTAGAGCTATTTCTTGTTATTGCACAATATGAATTGTTATTGCACAATATGAACTGTTATTGCAGAATATGAATTGTTATTGCACAATGTTAATCGTTGTTGCACTATGTGAGTTGTTAGTGTACAATGTGAGATGTTATTTTACTATGTGGGTGTACAATGTAATATGTTTTACGTTATTTTATTACATTATTTTAGTGTGTGTTGTTATTGTTTAACCGTGTGTTGTTATTGTTCAACTGTGAGTTGTTATTATTCACTAGTGCTCATTTCAATGAACGAATATCCACTTACAGAAATTACTAAAGGATGTTGTTTTAAATTGCAATCATTTTAATTTAATGTCACTTCCAAATTATGGGGACAAAATGCACCTATCTGGAATGACAGCGCCCCACATAAGATAAGATAAAGTTTTATTTAACGTCGGTATGTAAAAGTCAACAATAAACATTAGCACACGTGCTATTGACCGACAATGATAAAATGACATGAGCGGATGAGATATATATACATATGACAATGAAAATATAACAACCTTTGCTTCTCATAAAACCTTACCCATTAGCTATGTTACATAATGTGCACGAATTACAGTGACACAAGAACACATCACAGGTTGACAGCATTGTTTTAAATTCCTTGGCAGATTTGGCTAGCTTCGTTTCCTTGTTGAGCATGTTCCATAGCTTGCTACCTTGATACTTCAATGAACTATGGCCATAAGCTGTTGTCTTAACGCGTGGCATACATATATTTGGCCCATTTTTTAAAATGTAATTGTTTTCCTTCACGTTATACATGTCATGAAGATAACTAGGCCCAATCTTGTTGATACTCTTGTAAACTTCTAATGATATGCAGCGCAATCGTTCAACATATAGCAATGGTCTACCCGCTCTCTTCCTCAACTCTGCGTATTCTGATCTAAAGTCATTAAACACATACCTCAATGCCCGCTCCCGTATCTGTTCAATCTTACGCATATTTTTCATATCACAAAAATGCCATACAACGGGACAATAATTAAAATGTGAAAGAATAAAAGCATGAAATAACGTAAGTTTGCTGTCAACATCCATTAATTTAGAAACTCTAGCTAAAACATTGAGACTTTTTCCAGCCTTCTTGCATAAACTTGATATATGGTTGCCGAAAGTTAACCTAGCGTCCAGTTGAATACCTAGTAATGTTACTTCCTGTTGTGCTGCCAGTTCTGTTCCAGAAATCGAAAACGATCTGTGCTGACTTAATTCGTTTCTCTTTTCAAACACGATTGCCTGGTACTTACTTGGGTTCGCTTTCATGTAATTGTCGACGAACCACGTTGTTATCTCCGATAACGCCTTCTCTAGAGTTACTTTAACCTTGTTAAACTCCTTACCTTGAGCCGCTACAGTATTATCATCAGCATAATTATACTTATCGGTTCCCCGTGCGGTGGATACAAGCAGGTCATTCGTAAATACATTATACAGATGTGGACCAAAAACAGATCCCTGTGGTGCTCCTTTCTTTAGGGTCAGCCACTCGCTCCGATTATGTCCTAGTTTTACCCTCTGTTCGCGGTTCGTAAGATAGCTTGCAACTAGCGTACATGATTGTTTACTTATGCCATAAGCGTTCATCTTGGTAATCAATAATCTGTGTGGAAGACAATCGAATGCTTTTGAGAGATCCATTAGTATAGCTCCCATAACTTGATTAGTATCTAATGCTTTTTTGGAGTCTTCAACTAAGCGCATCAGTAGGCTTTGACAACTGTGTCCCTTTCTAAACCCAGATAGTCTGGGTGATAACCTGGGTTCCATATAGGACATAAGCTGGTCACACAATATTTTTTCAGGAGATACAGGAGAGAACACTTACTGGCCTGTAGTTTTCCTTATTTAAGTTGTCCTTCTTCTTGAAAATTGGTGTGACTTCAGCGTATTTTAGTTCTTTTGGAAACGTATTACAATTAATCGTCATATTTAACACATACCTTAATGGCTCACACAGGATGGCAGCTCCCAGCTTGATAAGCTTCGGAGGTATCTTGTCGTAGCCACAAGGCTTCGACACGTCAATGCCTTTAAGTGCATTGTATATTTCGTGGCTACTTACTGCCCGAAAGTTAAAAGTTTCCGTTATACCTTGGTTACCTTCCTTTATAGCCATAACGGATTTATGGTCTTTGTGATAAAGAAGGGTTCCGTCTATTGGTTGATCATCTGGTATGTCATCTTGTTGGCCTATGTCTTTGGCAACGTCTATGAAATATTGATTAAATGTGTCACTTACCTTTGATGGATCTGATAGTATTTCCTCTCGCTCTTTCAGTAACACGTTTCCGCTGCTTGCGTTTTTTCTTGATATCAGTGGTTTTACAACTTTCCAGAATTCCTTCCCACATGATCCCCTGAACTAGCCGGTTCGCATTGTAGAATGGCGATGCAGTGTTTCTCAATGGGCACAAGTACGTAACCCCGGTCTATTCACCCCCCCCCCCCCGCCCCCGCCCACTGCCCACCCAGGTACTGTGGAGGTCCTACGCTTAGGTATAGGCACGTGCTTGGAATCCATGGGGACTTCTTATCAACTGGAGCACAAAAAGTGATGACATCACAAGAGGATTGGGTGATCACGCCAACATCTCGTTCGCCGTAGAATACTATAGACGCGAGACAATAAAACTCTGTGTCGGGCTTGAAACGGAAACCCCTGGTGGGAAAAATGAGGCAAACGGTCCAATCAGAGACGGGAGAAAAACAACATGGGAGCCATGCAATGATAACCTGAGATCTTGGAGTTCGTGCGTCACATGTAGAGCGGTCAATATTAAGGTATCACACCGCTCATAGTTAAATAGGTCAATATTCAGGTATCACACCGCTCATAGTTAAATTGGTCAATATTAAGGTATCACACACCTCATAGTTAAATGGGTCAATATTAAGGTATCATACCGCTCATAGTTAAATGGGTCAATACTCAGGTATCACACACCTCACAGTTAAATGGGTCAATATTAAGGTATCACACCGCTCATAGTTAAATGGGTCAATATTAAGGTATCACACCGCTTATAGTTAAATGGGTCAATATTCAGGTATCACACACCTCACAGTTAAATGGGTCAATATTAAGGTATCACACACCTCATAGTTAAATGGGCCCATATTCAGGTATCGCACGGCGATTTCCCCCTTTATAAACAGGATTTGCATGCATGCTTATAGCCTTGGCTTTACTTTAGGTCGTTTACAAAATACGAAAGGGGACGTGAGCCATAATAATGTTGCCTATGGCGACAGGTAAAGGTCTAAAGACAAAGGCGAGACTGCAGCTGACCCCTCGTGGGGACTTCATCTGTAAATGCGTTTGAGTGCATGTGCCCTGGCCATTCAAACATATAGTCTTTGGGAACTGAGCTTTCACCAAAAGGCCCGGGGATCTTTTGCAGCGGGTGTTTTGTAACCAACAAGACACAAAATCAGCAGGGGGGGCTGTGAAAGAACCTAGTTGCCCCAGATAAATTCTTGCCCTATACATATGCAAATGGTACCCATCTAGGGGTCCTTGCTCTATTTAGAGGTGCAAGATATATATATTTCGTAACGCTACCCTCAGGGTCCAGGTAAGTCACTCTTGTGAGGAAGTCTTTGTCTCGCTACAAGCGACTCAGGTTCCAAAAGCCCATCTCGGAACTCTTTAATAGCGTTACACTATATATAGACATATATATATAGACTGTAATGAAATGAACACCTTATTGTGCAGTGAAAATAACTCACATTGTCATATTGCCTCGCGTTGAACGGCCCAGATCTGTTTAAAAGCCCCCCCCCCACCCCGCTCTCAACAGACAAAAAAACCTAGTGACGTCATCAACTGTGCATTAGTCTGACAATCATTGTCCAGCTCTTTGTTTATATCATGGATGCTTTACAAGCGCGAAATGGTTGCCGTGGGACGTGACTCTGTTGCTAAGCAACATGGATTATCCTTAACCCCCTCTTTGTTAATTTTTATGACTTATATATATATTAGAAATGAGCTTCCATTTGCGCACATAGCGGCTATACCCAGTAAATAGTGCTGGGTGATAACCCCACACCCTCTTAACAACATCACCGGGGACTTGTTGGCAAGCGCTCGATATCATGCCTCTACACCAGAGCCATCTCTCTCTATATATATATATACCGTGGATGTAATTAGAAACTAAATTGCTTGGGTGGAAGCAGATTATCGCAGCGATTGTCGTGAATAAAACAAGCCATCGCTCCAAAATATCTATCAGGCCAGCTAATTGGCACCACCGCACTAGATTACTGCCGACCCTTCTGCCTTTACCTGTTTATGTTATGGCCACTGGCGCCGCCTGACGGGCAGACACCACGTGGCCGAGCATACAAGTGGCTATATATAAGGGCCATTAGACAGCGCCACGGGGTGGCCACACTGTTACTTATGCTGAGCAGCCCACGTACACACACACACACACACACATGCCATCTGGTTGTACGCCAGAGAGGAATATAAATGGGAAATCAAATATTTATAGAAAAAAGTGCAGCGACAAATATTTGGGCTCTGCAAATTGTAGATAGGCGTGAGGGGTGATCACGGCCGCTAATCTGTCCCGAGGGGGCCATGAATGGTGGCAACTGTCACGTGATTAATGACATCATGGCCGTGATGACTTCCGGCGACTGTCGAGCTGATGAATCTTGGCGTCCCTGTTCAACAGGGGTATGGTGACCGGCCAGCGCCATCTACCGGCCGCCGCGCCCTTCACGACGGACAGCGTCCCTGTTCAACAGGGGTATGGTGACCGGCCAGCGCCATCTACCGGCAGCCAGCGCCCTCTATTGACAGCCATAGCCATCTACCAAGCGCTATCAACAGCCAGCGCCCCCTACCGACAGGCAGCGCCCTCTACCACGAGACAGCGCCCTCTACCACGAGCCAGCGCCCTCTACCGACCGGCAGCGCCCTCTACCGACCGGCAGCGCCCTCTACCGACCGGCAGCGTCCTCTACCGACAGCCAGCGCCATCTACCGACAGCCAACGCCCTCTACCGACGGTCAGCGCCCTCTACCGACAGCTATCGTCCTCTACCAGCTGACCGAGCCATCTACCAAACAGCCAGCGCCATCTACCAACAACCAGCGCCATCTACTCACAGCCAGCGCCCTCTACCTACAGCTTGAGCCATCTACCGAACAATTAGCGCCCTCTACCGACAGCCAAAGCCATCTACCGACAGTCAGCGCCATCTACCGACAGCCTAAGCCATCTACCGACAGCCACCGCCCTCTACCGAAAACGAGCGCCACCTACCGACAGCCAGTGCCCTCTACCGACAGTCAGCGCTCCCTACCGACAGCCAGCGCCCCCTACCGACAGCTTCCTCCCCACCTACCCGCCGACACCCTGTCGATAATGACGCCCTCTGCCGACAGCCGTTCTCGACATCTCTTCTGAAGGTCATCATGAATTAAAGCGTCGTTACTGTCTCTAGCGTGATCTATTGCACCGCGGCACCAAACAGGGCATACATCGTACACACTTACCACCTCGACCTCCAATTACTGTGGGGGATGGATTGCCAATAGATGTCATCACCGTCATCAACTGTCATCACCATCACCAGCTGTCATCACTCTCATCCACTGTCATTACCGTCACCAGCTGACGTCACCGTCACCAACTGTCGTCACCGTCACCAACTGTCATCACCGTCACCAACTGTCATCACCGTCACCAACTGTCATCACCGTCACCAACTGTCGTCACCGTCAACAACTGACATCACCGTCACCAACTGTCGTCACCGTCACCAACTGTCATCACCTTCACCAACTGTCATCACCGTCACCAACTGTCATCACCGTCACCAACTGTCATCCTCTTCACTGTCATCACTGTCACCAACAGTCAACACTGTCACCAACTGTCATCACCGTCACCAACTGTCATCAACGTCACCAACTGTCGTCACCGTCAACAACTGTCTTCACGGTCAACAGCTGTCACCAACTGTCATCACTGTCACCAACTGGCACCTTCACCAGCTGTCATCACCGTCACAAACTGTCGTCACCGTCAACAACTGACGTCACCGTCACACCAACCGTCATCACGTTCACCAACAGTCATCACCTTCATCAACTGTCATCACCGTCACCAACTGTCATCACCGTCACCAACTGTCATCACCGTCACCAACTGTCATCACCGTCACCAACTGTCATCACCGTCACCAATTGTCGTCACTGTCAACAACTTCCTTCACCGTCAACAACTCTCCTCACCGTCACCAACTGTCATCACCGTCACCAACTGTCACCAACTGTCATCACCGTCACCCAACTGTCAACCTCGTCACTATCATCACTGTCACCAACTGTCATCACTGTCACCAACTGTCATCACTGTCACCAACTCTCAACACTGTCACCAACTGTCATCACCGTCACCAACTGTCACCAACTGTCATCACCGTTACCCAACTGTCAACCTCGTCACTAACTGTCATCAATGTCACCAACTGTCATCACTGTCACCAACTCTCAACACTGTCACCAACTGTCATCACCGTCACCAACTGTCACCAACTGTCATTACCGTCACTAACTGTCATCACTGTCACCAACTGTAATCACTGTCACCAACTGTCAACACTGTCACCAACTGTCAACACTGTCACCAACTGTCATCACCGTCACCAACTGTCACCAACTGTCATCACCGTCACCAACTGTCATCCCCGTCACTAACTGTCATCATTTTCACCAACTGTCATCACCGTCACCAACTGTCATCACCGTCACCAACTTTCATCACTGCCACCAACTGCCATCACTGTCATCACCGTGCCCTGCCATCTCGACTCTTTCTTTCTCTGGCCATCCTTCTATCTCTCGGCCTCTTTTTATCTCTCGCCCTCTTTCGTTCTCTAACCCTCTTTCTGTCTCGTCTCATTTTTCTTTCTCTATCCCACTTTCTTTTTGTTTTCTCTCGGCCTCATTCTTTTTCCCACCCTCTGCCTTTCTGTTGTGCTCTGTCTTTCTGTCGCCCACATCAAAGTGAAATGCCGTTCATTTCCCACAAACGGTATCTTCCGCGCATTCTTTGTGATCGAGTAACGGCAAATTAACCAATATTTACATTGTTGCTGCCTGGGTTTATTATCAATCAAGCCACAACATGATAACACACATACTTCATGATTGTAATCACTAATTACGGCAATGTAAGCGACCGTCCTTTGAGCGGGCTAATCATAAAAATACACACGACATTATCCCGCTTAATAACACGCGGCAGGCAAGCAAAACTAACCCGCTGCCACCCGCAATAACCCCCCCCCCAAACTCCCCCTTAGCTTGTGTTTCGTTTCTCTACGTACTCTATTTGTCCATGGACAATACGCAAGATTTACGCGTCATGCACTTAGCGCGTTATTGATTAGTCTATTGTGGAAATAAATTCCTCGCCGCTGTGGGCGGTCCAATTAACAGTACTTAAGCGTAAATAAAACTTGACGTCATTTGTCATCGACGAAACAATATGCACAGTGGGTGAAATATGCCTCTGTGGCGATAATGCGCGCGGTTTTTATTCACCTACGGTTGTCTGCGGTGGCGAAGGAGCGAATGAAACGCAAGCATGGTTGGTTTGTGGTCAAGCAATGTTGGAATGATTATGGTTTTTAAATATGTTTTTGGTGTTTAGTTTTGTTTTTTGCCGCCATGAGCGCTCCTCCGTGCAATCTCGATGCCAGAGTTCCTCTGTCGGGAGATTGTCCTTCATGCAACAACTGTATGATCACCCTGCGCCTTGGGCAAACTCCGTCAGGGGGCGTCTCGGCAGTTTTATCGTACGCAATCTCGCTCACCAGGGTGCGCAGTGTTTCACAAGCCCAAAGCGATGTGACAGCGCCACCGTGCGGTCATGTATAAAAACAGCGTGCGGGGACCCAGCCTAAGCGTACCGCTCGCAACAAACGAAGGAAGAAAATAATTCGTCCGTTAGTCGGTTGATATTCCAAAACACAGCATTGCTAACGGGGTTTATGTCTCAAAATCTGCCATCATAGGAACGTAGGAATCATATCTAGCTTCATCACAACAAGATCAATATGCATAGGGTTATTCACAAGATCTATAGTCAAAAGGGAAACTCTCCGGACATCGAAATTTGCGAATTATTTGTTTACTTTACGCTTTGAGAACGAAATCTATGAATATTTCTTACCTATTAACTGGGGCCTGTCTGAACAATTGTTTATTCGATCTGCAGATCAGTCACGCAAAGTTAAAGGTCATCCAACTGCCAACTGATTCAAACTGGTTCCAAATCTAGGTCAGGTTGGCAAACTCCATCGCATCATTTGACGAGGGTACCGAGGTTGAATGCAATGGTCGGGGGGGTAGTGGTTGATCTGCTGTACCCACTTTTGCAGGAGGCGTTTGCTTTCGCGCAATGAATTCAAGTTTAGCCTCAATTGATACTAAACTGATTTCAAGTTCACTCTGGGTCACTTTAGGTATGCGTCAATGCTTAATAACAGAGTTAATGCTAAAACACTACAAAGGGATTCAAACCTATGACCCCTTACAAAGATGTAAATGGTATCGCCCAGTGACGTCAAAGTAAACAGTGAATGGCGCCATCAAGCCGATCGGCTGCTTCGAAGTGCAGGAAAGCAACATTTACTTATAGTTTATTTGCAAGTGTCTCAGGAAACGTGAGTTGACATACACTTATTAGGCCCCGACTTAAAGTTCACACAAAAAGTATTTTTTCTTCAAATGAGTGAATATTTTCTCGTAAACGGGAAATTTCGTTGTCCGGAGAGTTCTACTGAGTTACTCACAAGATCTATATGCATCGACTGGGTTATTCACAAGATCTATATGCATCGAATGGGTTATTCACAAGATCTATATGTATTGCCTGAGTTATTCACAAGATCTATATGTATTGCCTGAGTTATTCACAAGATCTATATGCATCGACTGGGTTATTCACAAGATCTATATGCATCGACTGGGTTATTCACAAGATCTATATGCATCGACTGGGTTATTCACAAGATCTATATGCATCGACTGGGTTATTCACAAGATCTATATGCATCGACTGAGTTATTCACAAGATCTATATGCATCGACTGGGTTATTCACAATATCTATATGCATCGACTGGGTTATTCACAAGATCTGTATGCATCGACTGGGTTATTTGCAAGATCTATATGCATCGACTGGGTTATTCACAAGATCTATATGCATCGACTGGGTTATTCACAAGATCTATATGCATCGACTGGGTTATTTACGAGATCTATATGCATCGACTGGGTTATTTGCAAGATCTATATGCATCGACTGGGTTATTCACGAGATTTATATGCATCGACTGGGTTATTCACAAGATCTATATGCATCGACTGGGTTATTCACAAGATCTATATGCATCGACTGGGTTATTCACAAGATCTATATGCATCGACTGAGTTATTCACAAGATCTATATGCATCAACTGGGTTATTCACAAGATCTATATGCATCGACTGGGTTATTCACAAGATCTATATGCATCGACTGGGTTATTTGCAAGATCTATATGCATCGACTGGGTTATTCACAAGATCTATATGCATCGACTGGGTTATTCACAAGATCTATATGCATCGACTGGGTTATTTACGAGATCTATATGCATCGACTGGGTTATTTGCAAGATCTATATGCATCGACTGGGTTATTTACGAGATCTATTTGCATCGACTGGGTTATTTGCAAGATCTATATGCATCGACTGGGTTATTTACGAGATCTATATGCATCGCCTGGGTTATTCACAAGATCTATATGCATCGACTGGGTTATTTACGAGATCTATATGCATCGACTGGGTTATTTGCAAGATCTATATGCATCGACTGGGTTATTCACAAGATCTATATGCATCGACTGGGTTATTCACAAGATCTATATGCATCGACTGGGTTATTTGCAAGATCTATATGCATCGACTGGGTTATTCACAAGATCTATATGCATCGACTGAGTTATTCACAAGATCTATATGCATCGACTGGGTTATTCACAATATCTATATGCATCGACTGGGTTATTCACAAGATCTGTATGCATCGACTGGGTTATTTGCAAGATCTATATGCATCGACTGGGTTATTCACAAGATCTATATGCATCGACTGGGTTATTCACAAGATCTATATGCATCGACTGGGTTATTTACGAGATCTATATGCATCGACTGGGTTATTTGCAAGATCTATATGCATCGACTGGGTTATTCACGAGATTTATATGCATCGACTGGGTTATTCACAAGATCTATATGCATCGACTGGGTTATTCACAAGATCTATATGCATCGACTGGGTTATTCACAAGATCTATATGCATCGACTGAGTTATTCACAAGATCTATATGCATCGACTGGGTTATTCACAAGATCTATATGCATCGACTGGGTTATTCACAAGATCTATATGCATCGACTGGGTTATTTGCAAGATCTATATGCATCGACTGGGTTATTCACAAGATCTATATGCATTATATGCATCGCCTGGGTTATTTGCAAGATCTATATGCATCGACTGGGTTATTCACAAGATCTATATGCATCGACAACATCTTCCTCCGATACGACAAGCTGATAAACTTGTCGACAATGAGTTTCTCAACTTCCTGGGCAAGTATGATATGATTACTCTATATGAAACTTGGGCAAACAGTAATGAAGAATTTGATGGTATCTTAACGGGATATAGATGCTATAGACAGGCCTGGGCAAAACCCACAAAATATGGACATCCACCAGGTGGAATATGTATATATGTTAAAAATATGATCCAGCGTGGTATTCTGGAACTCAGCGGGTGTAATATGTACTGTAAATCATTTAAACTAGATAAAAGAGTGTTCTGCTGGCATAGAGATATAATACTAATTGCTACCTACCTGCTACCAGCTGGATCAAGCTCATATTGCACAGAATACCAGGGTATTGAAATATTAGCAAAATAGTTAACTAGAATAGAAGGCGTTTTTGTGGAGAGGAACAATATGATATACTTGTCACAGGGGACCTAAATTCTAGAACAGGTGATAGGCCTGATTACCTAATTAATGATAACATGGACTATATACCAGGAAACAATTGGTATGAAGAGGATAGTTTCCAAGTAGCTAAAAATAATATAGATAAAGAGGTTAACAGATTTGGAAAAGATTTAGTAGAACTATGTAAGACATGTAAAGTACACTTTTTTGAATGGGAGAATGCATATCACAAAATGGGAAGTCTGTCAGAGACTATTGTATAGCCTCACTCTATTTGTTAAGATTAAGCAATTTGAAATGTTATATAGAACGGAATCCTGGCATCTACCTATTCAGGTTAGCCTCATATGTAACTATTTAAATACTGATGATCAATGTAATGAAATCCAACTGCAACCTCGTTTACTCTATTCATGGAGCTCAGATAAGGTTATAGATTTTCAGAAAAGATTAACAGATGATCAAGCAGAGACGGATTACCAAAAAGCGAGACATCTGGTTTTAAGTGGTGATATAGAAGAAACAGTGGAAACCTTGAGTAAATTGCATAGATACCTGTGTAGCGAAATAAAAGTTAACACCAAGAGAAAAGGATGTCAAGATGACTGTAAATTCTTTGATTCAGATTGTAAAGAATTGAAAAGAACAAATTTAGAAAAACAGTGGGGACTTACAGAACAACATAAGAGCTAGAAGAGAATATGCGTTAGGTATTAGCAAAAAGAAACAGCAGTGGAAAGATGAAGAAGCAGAGAAAGTGAGACAAGCTATGGTCACTACAGAAAGCTGTTGGAGGGCTTGCAGGCAGATCAAAAAGAGTGCTGGTGTCACAGTACAACAAGGTAGTAGACCTCCAAAAGAGTGGAATAGGCATTTTTCAACCCTGTTAACTAGAGCAAATAGGACGACACCTGAGAAGAATGTGATGGTAAATGAATTGCTTAGTACTCATGTAAGCACTAAATGTCACTTGTGTATAGATGGTATACCTGAAGAACTGAATTCAGACTTCTCCACTGAAGACATAAATCATGTAATTCATAGTCTGCCAAGTACGAAATCACCAGGGCCAGATGGTGTCCTAACGGAAGCCGTAAAAAATAGCAGTGCTGTTTCAGTACCAATACTCACTGACCTTGGCAATCTAATTATTAGTTCTGGTCATTCCCCGAAACTGTGGACAGAGGCTCTTTTGGTGCCTATTCATAAGAAAGGTGACCGATCAGATCCAAATAACTACAGGGGAATATCCCACTTATCAGCTATTAACAAGGTATTTACAAAGGCAACTAACAATAGACTAGTAGCATGGGCAGATTTAAATAATAAGCAGTATGAGGAACAAGCTGGATTTAGAAGAGGGAAATCAACCATAGACCACATGTTTGTATTACAAGGTATGGTACAGAAATATACTGCATATGATAATGTTTGCCTGCTACTTTTTGCAGACGATATGATTGAAGCAGCTGATACTGTGGGTAGATTATAGAAACTTATTGATAAGCTTAGCGAGTTCTGTGAAAGCCGGGGATTATCAATAAATCTAAACAGGACAAAGGTTACGGTTTTCAGCAAAGGGGGGATACAGAAGAGAAATGAAAATTGGTTCTTGAAAGGAAAGAGGATAGAAACTGTATAATCTTATAAGTACCTAGGGCTGGTTTTTACCCCTAAGCTAGTCTGGACCTTGGCTCAGCAAACCCTCTCCGCACAAGCTGGAAAGGCTGTGAATTTTATTAAATCTGTAAATAGCAAATGTAGTGGGTTAAAACATATGATCCAATTCGAATTATTTGATAAAATGGTATTGCCGATTCTAACCGATGGAGCGGAGATTTGGGGATATAGGGTGAAGGACGTTATAGAGAGTGTCCAAGTGAAATATTGCAATTGGATATTAAAACTACTTGCATCAACATCAAATAACCTGTTATGGGAGAAATTGGAACGTACCCAGTCCAAATAATGTGTGTTATGAGGATGCTAAAGTTCTGGATGAAGCTCGTCAGGAATGAGGACCAGTCTGTCCCAAGAGGAACATATACTATGCTATTTGAATTAAATTATAGGGGGAGACACACATGGGCCACGGAAGTGAAAATAATATTGTTAGAGCTCGGATTTTAAGAAGCCTGAACGCATCAGCAAATAGGAGATGAGGATCTATTTTTAAAAACAACTATGGGTGAACTGATGTACAGAGCACATACAAATTGGCTCAACTGCCCAGAAGAAAAGAACCGACTTGACACATATAGAAAGTATAAAAGAACCTTGACAACAGAACTGTATATATTTGCTATTAAGGAAAGCTATCTTTGAAAAGTCCTGACCCAATTTCGATGTTCCACGCACCCAATAAACATAGAGAAAGGCAGACATTTAGGAATCCCAAGGGAAGAAAGACTGTGTATGTATTGTAAAAATAATGGTGAAAGTGTTATCGAAGATGAGATACACTTAATCTGTTTTTGCCCTTTGTTTCAAGCGTCACGGAAGAAATAACTACCTGAAGTCACAGATCAAAAGCAGAACTTGCGTTGGGAATTTACCTTTTTGATGATGTCAATAGATACCCCCACCCTATATAACACCGTGCTATTTCTCCGCGATGCGTTCAAATTAAGGGGAAAACTGTTTCAAAATGTTACCCTAATGTAAATGTTACATTAAAAAAACAATGTATGTAATTTGGATCACAAATATGTCGATTGCTTGCATAACTTGTCCATGGGAGGGACATTTTTGTGTTGCTGCTTTAAGGAGCGAAGTTATCTCTTCCCCCGCCCCTCCATTCTGTAAGAAGTGGTTAAACGTACATTGCACCCACCAGAGACCGAACTGTGGGGGGCGATTATTCCTGGTAAGCATTTCTGAATCAGCACGAACCCAAGGGGAAAAAAGCCATCGCTCCCCAATGCTACAAGCTGCTGAACTAAGCAATGGAACTTCTAGCAGATCTGACTATATAATCTGTTGCCCGAAAGCGATGGACTCGGGTGCGGTGTATGTATGTGACATGCCCGAGCCCTGGGGGGTGGTGATGGTGGTGGGGGAGGGGACTCGGAAGCTCGAATCACAAGGCAATCCAGACGGCTATTGACTAAGTTCTTAGACACGTCTATCCTATTCTCTCCTCCCTCTCCTCCCCCCTCCCTTCCCCGCCTCCCCTCAAAGACCCCACTCCCCGAATTGACACAGTTTGCTGGGGCTCTGTGGGCTAGCGATCTGTGGGGTGGCGCTCTGTGGGGTGGCGATCTGTGGGGTGGCAATCTGTGGGGTGGCGATCTGTGGGGTGGCGATCTGTGGGGTGGCGCTCTGTGGGGTGGCGCTCGGTGGGGTGGCGCTCTGTGGGGAGGCGATCTGTGGGGCGGCGCTCTGTGGGGTGGCGATCTATAGGGTGGCGATCTGTGGGGTGGCGCTCTGTGGAGTGGCGCTCTGTGGGGTGGCGCTCTTTGGGGTGGCGCTCTGTGGAGTGGCGCTCTGTGGGGTGGCGCTCCGTGGGGTGGCGCTCTGTGGGGTGGCGCTCTTTGGGGTGGCGCTCTGTGGAGTGGCGCTCTGTGGGGTGGCGCTCCGTGGGGTGGCGCTTTGTGGGGTGACGCTCTGTGGGCTGGCGCTCTGTGGGGAGGCGATCTGTGGGGTGGCGATCTGTGGGGTGGCGCTCTGTGGAGTCGCTCTCTGTGGAGTCGCTCTCTGTGGAGTGGCGCTCTGTGGAGTGGCGATCTGTGGGTTGGCGATCTGTGGGGTGGCGATCTGTGGGGTGGCGATCTGTGGGGTGGCGATGTGTGGGGTGGCGATCTGTGGGGTGGCGCTCTATGGGGTGGCGCTCTGTGAGGTGGTGCTCTGTGGGGTGGGGCTCAGCATCACCAGCCCCCCCACCCCTCCCCTGCCCTTACCGGACAGCCTCCCCGGGAGTAGCGGGGTTGGCGGGATGCCGAACACACCACAACGGTTCACACATGTCAATAGAAATCTACAGCCAATGGCGGGGCAGATCCACCCCGTCCCTATACCCTCACGCCCGCCCCCCCCTCCCCGTCTGTCTGCCCTGTCCTGCCTGTCGCCCACCCTGCCCCCTCCCCCCATCCCGGCCGTCCTTTGTTTGCTGCACCCCCCCCCTCCCGCTGTTCTCTCTCCGTCTTGCTCGTTGTGCCTCCCGGGCTCCGCATCGCATATCAATGTCGCATGAGAATCCTCCTAACCTGTTTGAAAGGTATATTTCGTATAACGTTCGGCAGGGCTATTGAGGCTATTGAGGCTATTGAGGCTATTGAGTCTCAGCAGCACTCAGTCATTAAACTGTATTTATTGCTTACTTATCATGTTCTCCTAGCTAGCTCTTCTCCCTTGAAGTCCCAACCTGACAGACACATTCTGATACCATTCTGTTCATTAGTTGTTTTGCATGGTTTTTTTTTACCATGATTAATATTTTATTTTATTCGTGCTGTAGTTGTGTCACGTTATGTCCTCGGTCTATGCCCCTTACACCATTGCATGTCAATGCCCCTTACACCATGCCATGTCTACGCCCCTTACACCATGGCATGTCAATGCCCCTTACGCCATGCCATGTCTATGCCCCTTACACCATTGCATGTCTATGCCCCTTACACCATTGCATGTCTATGCCCCTTACACCATTGCATGTCTATGCCCCTTACACCATTGCATGGGAATGCCCCTTACACCATTGCATGTCTATGCCCCTTACACCATGCCATGTCTATGCCCCTTACACCATGGCATGTCTATGCCCCTTACACCATGGCATGTTTACGCCCCTTACACCATGCCATGTCTATGCCCCTTACACCATGGCATGTCTATGCCCCTTGCACCATGGCATGTCTATGCCCCTTACACCATGCCATGTCTATGCCCCTTACACCATTGCATGTGAATGCCCCTTACACCATTGCATGTCTATGCCCCTTACACCTTGCCATGTCTATGCCCCTTACACCATGGCATGTCTACGCCCCTTGCACCATGGCATGTCTATGCCCCTTGCACCATGGCATGTCTATGCCCCTTACACCATGCCATGTCTATGCCCCTTACACCATGCCATGTCTACGCCCCTTACATCATGCCATGTCTATGCCCCTTACACCATGCCATGTCTACGCCCCTTACATCATGGCATGTCTATGCCCCTTACACGATGCCATGTCTACGCCCCTAACACCATGGCATGTCTACGCCCCTTACATCATGGCATGTCTATGCCCCTTACACCATGCCATGTCTACGCCCCTTACACCATGGCATGTCTATGCCCCTTACACCATGCCATGTCTATGCCCCTTACACCATGCCATGTCTACGCCCCTTACATCATGGCATGTCTATGCCCCTTACACCATTGCATGTCTACGCACCTTACACCATGGCATGTCTACGCCCCTTACACCATGCCATGTCTACGCCCCTTACATCATGGCGTGTCTACGCCCCTTACACCATGCCATGTCTACGCCCCTTACATCATGGCATGTCTATGCCCCTTACACCATGGCATGTCTACGCCCCTTACACCATGGCGTGTCTACGCCCCTTACACCATGCCATGTCTACGCCCCTTACATCATGGCATGTCTACGCCCCTTACACCATGCCATGTCTACGCCCCTTACACCATGCCATGTCTACGCCCCTTACACCATGGCATGTCTATGCCCCTTACACCATTGCATGTCTACGCACCTTACACCATGGCATGTCTACGCCCCTTACACCATGCCATGTCTATGCCCCTTACACCATGCCATGTCTACGCCCCTTACATCATGGCATGTCTATGCCCCTTACACCATTGCATGTCTACGCACCTTACACCATGGCATGTCTACGCCCCTTACATCATGGCATGTCTATGCCCCTTACACCATTGCATGTCTATGCCCCTTACACCATGCCATGTCTACGCCCCTTACATCATGCCATGTCTATGTCCCCTTACACCATGGCATGTCTACGCCCTTTACACCATGGCTTGTCTATGCCCCTTACACCATGGCATGTCTATGCCCCTTACACCATGCCATGTCTATGCCCCTTACACGATGCCATGTCTACGCCCCTTACACCATGGCATGTCTATGCCCCTTGCACCATGCCATGTCTACGCCCCTTACACCATGGCATGTCGAAACGTCAGTGTGATGTCCTGCGTGACCAGAGTCTTGACGGCAAAGATTGGGCTCCTTCCCCGAGAACACAGCCACATCATACATCCCCCCCCACCATCCCTTCCCCCTTGTCCTCACCCCTATCTTTTATCAACCCCACCACACTATTCACCCTTGTCTCTCCACTCACCTCTAGCTCTTAGCCACCCGACCACTCCTTCGCCCTTCTCTATCATCACCCCTAGCTTTTATCAACCCCACCACACCTTCCCCCTTGTCTCTCTCATCAAACTCTCTTGTCTCTCTCCTCACAACTCTTCCTTGTTTCTCTCCTCATCCCTCTTCCTTGTCTCTCTCCTCACCCCTCTTCCTTGTCTCTCTCCCCACCCCTCTTCCTTGTCTCTCTCCCTCTCCTCACCCCTCTTCCTTGTCTCTCTCCTCACCCCTCTTCCTTGTCTGTCTCCTCACCCCTCTTCCTTGTCTCTCTCCTCACCCCTCTTCCTTGTCTCTCTCCTCACCCCTGTTCCGTGTCTCTCTTCTCACCCCTGTTCCTTGTCTCTCTCCTCACCCCTTTTCCTTGTTTCTCTCCTCACCCCTCTTCCTCGTCTCTCTCCTCACCCCTCTTCCTTGTCTCTCTTTTCACCCCTCTTCCTTGTTTCTCTCCTCACCCCTCTTCCTTGTCTCTCTCCACAACCCTCTTCCTTGTCTCTTTCCTCACCCCTCTTCCTTGTCTCTATCCTCACCAGTCTTCCTTTTTGGTCTCCTCACCCCTCTTCCTTGTCTCTTTCCCCACCCCTCTTCCTTGTCTCTCTCCTCACCCCACTTCCTTGTCTCTCTCCTCACCCCTCTTCCTTGTCTCTCTCCTCACCCCTCTTCCTTGTCTCTCTCCTCACCCCTCTTCCTTGTCTCTCTCCGCACCCCTCTTCCTTGTCTCTCTCCTCACCCCTCTTCCTTGTCTCTCTCCTCACCCCTCTTCCTTGTCTCTCTCCTCACCCCTCTTCCTTGTCTCTCTCCTCACCCCTCTTTCTTGTCTCTCCCCTCACCCCTCTTCCTTGTCTCTCTCCTCACCCCTCTTCCTTGTCTCTCTCCTCACCCCTCTTCCTTGTCCCTCTCCTTACCCCTCTTCCTTGTCTCTCTCCTCATCCCTTTTCCTTGTCTCTCTCCTCACCCCTCTTCCTTGTCTCTTTCCTCACCCCTCTCCCTTGTCTCTCTCCCGACCCCTCTTCCTTGTCTCTCTCCTCACCCCTCTTCCTTGTCTCTCTCCTCACCCCTCTTCCTTGTCTCTCTCCTCACCCCTCTTCCTTGTCTCTCTCCTCACCCCTGTTCCTTGTCTCTCTCCTCACCCCTCTTCCTTGTCTCTCTCCCGACCCCTCTTTCTTGTCTCTCTCCCCACCCCTCTTCCTTGTCTCTCTCCTCACCCCTCTTCCTTGTCTCTCTCCTCACCCCTCTTCCTTGTCTCTCTCCTCACCCCTCTTCCTTGTCTCTCTCCTCACCCCTCTTCCTTGTCTCTCTCCCCACCCCTCTTCCTTGTCTCTCTCCTCACCCCTCTTCCTTGTCTCTCTCCTCACCCCTCTTCCTTGTCCCTCTCCTCACCCCTCTTCCTTGTCTCTCTCCTCACCCCTCTTCCTTGTCTCTCTCCTCACCCCTCTTCCTTGTCTCTCTCCTCACCCCTCTTCCTTGTCTCTCTCCTCACCCCTCTTCCTTGTCTCTCTCCTCACCCCTCTTCCTTGTCTCTCTCCTCACCCCTCTTCCTTGTCTCTCTCCTCACCCCTCTTCCTTGTCTCTCTCCTCACCCCTCTTCCTTGTCTCTCTCCCGACCCCTCTTTCTTGTCTCTCTCCCCACCCTCTTCCTTGTCTCTCTCCTCACCCCTCTTCCTTGTCTCTCTCCTCACCCCACTTCCTTGTCTCTCTCCTCACCCCTCTTCCTTGTCTCTCTCCTCACCCCTCTTCCTTGTCTCTCTCCTCACCCCTCTTCCTTGTCTCTCTCCGCACCCCTCATCCTTGTCTCTCTCCTCACCCCTCTTCCTTGTCTCTCTCCTCACCCCTCTTCCTTGTCTCTCTCCTCACCCCTCTTCCTTGTCTCTCTCCTCACCCCTCTTCCTTGTCTCTCTCCTCACCCCTCTTCCTTGTCTCTCTCCTCACCCCTCTTCCTTGTCCCTCTCCGTACCCCTCTTCCTTGTCTCTCTCCTCATCCCTTTTCCTTGTCTCTCTCATCACCCCTCTTCTTTGTCTCTTTCCTCACCCTTCTCCCTTGTCTCTCTCCCGACCCCTCTTCCTTGTCTCTCTCCTCACCCCTCTTCCTTGTCTCTCTCCTCACCCCTCTTCCTTGTCTCTCTCCTCACCCCTCTTCCTTGTCTCTCTCCTCACCCCTCTTCCTTGTCTCTCTCCCGACCCCTCTTTCTTGTCTCTCTCCCCACCCCTCTTCCTTGTCTCTCTCCTCACCCCTCTTTCTTGTCTCTCTCCTCACCCCTCTTCCTTGTCTCTCTCCTCACCCCTCTTCCTTGTCTCTCTCCTCACCCCTCTTCCTTGTCTCTCTCCCCACCCCTCTTCCTTGTCTCTCTCCTCACCCCTCTTCCTTGTCTCTCTCCTCACCCCTCTTCCTTGTCCCTCTCCTCACCCCTCTTCCTTGTCTCTCTCCTCACCCCTCTTCCTTGTCTCTCTCCTCACCCCTCTTCCTTGTCTCTCTCCTCACCCCTCTTTCTTGTCTCTCTCCTCACCCCTCTTCCCTGTCTCTCTCCTCACCCCTCTTCCTTGTCTCTCTCCTCACCCCACTTCCTTGTCTCTCTCCTCACTCCTCTTCCTTGTCTCTCTCCTCACCCCTCTTCCTTGTCTCTCTCCTCACCCCTCTTCCTTGTCTCTCTCCTCACCCTCTTCCTTGTCTCTCTCCTCACCCCTCTTCCTTGTCTCTCTCCTCACCCCTCTTCCTTGTCCCTCTCCTTACCCTCTTCCTTGTCTCTCTCCTCATCCCTTTTCCTTGTCTCTCTCCCCACCCCTCTTCCTTGTCTCTCTCCTCACCCCTCTTCCTTGTCTCTCTCTTCACCCCTCTTCCTTGTCTCTCTCCTCACCCCTCTTCCTTGTCTCTCTCCTCACCCCTCTTCCTTGTCTCTCTCCTCACCCCTCTTCCTTGTCCCTCTCCTTACCCCTCTTCCTTGTCTCTCTCCTCACCCCTCTTCCTTGTCTCGCTCCTCACTCCTCTTCCTTGTCTCTCTCCTCACCCCTCTTCCTTGTCTCTCTCCCTTTCCTCACCCCTCTTCCTTGTCTCTCTCCTCACCCCTCTTCCTTGTCTCTCTCCTCACCCCTCTTCCTTGTCCCTCTCCTCACCCCTCTTCCTTGTCTCTCTCCTCACCCCTCTTCCTTGTCTCTCTCCTCACCCTCTTCCTTGTCTCTCTCCTCACCCCTCTTCCTTGTCTCTCTCCTCACCCCTCTTCCTTGTCTCTCTCCTCACCCCTCTTCCTTGTCCCTCTCCTCACCCCTCTTCCTTGTCTCTCTCCTCACCCCTCTTCCTTGTCCCTCTCCTCACTCCTCTTCCTTGTCTCTCTCCTCACCCCTCTTCCTTGTCTCTCTCCTGACCCCTCTTCCTTGTCTCTCTCCTTACCCCTCTTCCTTGTCTCTCTCCTCACCCCTCTTCCTTGTCTCTCTCCTCACCCCTCTTCCTTGTCCCTCTCCTCACCCCTCTTCCTTGTCCCTCTCCTCACCCCTCTTCCTTGTCTCTCTCCTCACCCCTCTTCCTTGTCTCTCTCCTCACCCTCTTCCTTGTCTCTCTCCTCACCCCTCTTCCTTGTCTCTCTCCTCACCACTCTTCCTTGTCTCTCTCCTCACCCCTCTTCCTTGTCCCTCTCCTCACCCCTCTTCCTTGTCTCTCTCCTCACCCCTCTTCCTTGTCCCTCTCCTCACTCCTCTTCCTTGTCTCTCTCCTCACCCCTCCTCCTTGTCTCTCTCCTCACCCCTCTTCCTTGTCCCTCTCCTTACCCCTCTTCCTTGTCTCTCTCCTCACCCCTCTTCCTTGTCTCGCTCCTCACTCCTCTTCCTTGTCTCTCTCCTCACCCCTCTTCCTTGTCTCTCTCCCCATCCCTCTTCCTTGTCTCTCTCCTCACCCCTCTTCCTTGTCCCTCTCCTCACCCCTCTTCCTTGTCCCTCTCCTCACTCCTCTTCCTTGTCTCTCTCCTCACCCCTCGTCCTTGTCCCTCTCCTTACCCCTCTTCCTTGTCTCTCTCCTCACCCCTCTTCCTTGTCTCGCTCCTCACTCCTCTTCCTTGTCTCTCTCCTCACCCCTCTTCCTTGTCTCTCTCCCCATCCCTCTTCCTTGTCTCTCTCCTCGCCCCTCTTCCTTGTCTCTCTCCTCACCCCTCTTCCTTGTCCCTCTCCTTACCCCTCTTCCTTGTCTCTCTCCTCACCCCTCTTCCTTGTCTCGCTCCTCACTCCTCCTCCTTGTCTCTCTCCTCACCAATCCTCCTTGTCTCTCTCCTCATCCCTCTTCCTTGTCTCTCTCCCCACCCCTCTTCCTTGTCTCTCTCCCCACCCCTCTTCCTTGTCTCTTTCCTCACCCCTCTTCCTTGTCTCGCTCCTCACTCCTCTTCCTTGTCTCTCTCCTCACCCCTCTTCCTTGTCTCTCTCCCCATCCCTCTTCCTTGTCTCTCTCCTCATCCCTCTTCCTTGTCTCTCTCCTCACCCCTCTTCCTTGTCTGTCTCCTCACCCCTCTTCCTTGTCTCTCTCCTCACCCCTCTTCCTTGTCTGTCTCCTCACCCCTCTTCCTTGTCTCTCTTTTCACCCCTCTTCCTTGTCTCTCCCCTCACCCATCTTCCGTGTCTCTCTCCTCACCCCTCTTCCTTGTCTCTCTCCCCACCCCTCTTCCTTGTCTCTCTCCTCACCCCTCTTCCTTGTCTCTTTCCCCACCCATCTGCCTTGTCTCGCTCCTCACCCCTCTTCCTTGTCTCTCTCCTCACCCCTCTTTCTTGTCTCTCTCCCCACCCCTCTTCCTTGTCTCTCTCCCCACCCCTCTTCCTTGTCTCTCTCCTCACCCCTCTTCCTTGTCTCTCTTCTCACCCCTCTTCCTTGTCTCTCTCCCCACCCCTCTTCCTTGTCTCTCTCCTCACCCCTCTTCCTTGTCTCTCTCCCTCTCCTCACCCCTCTTTCTTGTCTCTCTCTTCACCCCTCTTCCTTGTCTCTCTCCTCACCCCTCTTCCTTGTCTCTCTTCTCACCCCTCTTCCTTGTCTCTCTCCCCACCCCTCTTCCTTGTCTCTCTCCTCACCCCTCTTCCTTGTCTCTCTCCTCACCCCTCTTCCTTGCCTCTCTCCTCACCCCTCTTCCTTGTCTCTCTCCTCACCCCTCTTCCTTGTCTCTCTCCTCACCCCTCTTTCTTGTCTCTCTCCCCACCCCTCTTCCTTGTCTCTCTCCTCACCCCTCTTCCTTGTCTCTCTCCCTCTCCTCACCCCTCTTTCTTGTCTCTCTCCTCACCCCTCTTCCTTGTCTCTCTCCTCACCCCTCTTTCTTGTCTCTCTCCCCACCCCTCTTCCTTGTCTCTCTCCCCACCCCTCTTCCTTGTCTCTCTCCTCACCCCTCTTCCTTGTCTCTCTTCTCACCCCTCTTCCTTGTCTCTCTCCCCACCCCTCTTCCTTGTTCCTCTCCTCACCCCTCTTCCTTGTCTCTCTCCCTCTCCTCACCCCTCTTCCTTGTCTCTCTCCTCACCCCTCTTCCTTGTCTCTCTCCTCACCCCTCTTCCTTGTCTCTCTTCTCACCCCTCTTCCTTGTCTCTCTCCCCACCCCTCTTCCTTGTCTCTCTCCTCACCCCTCTTCCTTGTCTCTCTCCTCACCCCTCTTCCTTGTCTCTCTCCTCACCCCTCTTCCTTGTCTCTCTCCCCACCCCTCTTCCTTGTCTCTCTCCTCACCCCACTTCCTTGTCTCTCTCCCTCTCCTCACCCCTCTTCCTTGTCTCTCTCCTCACCCCTCTTCCTTGTCTCTCTCCCTCTCCTCACCCCTCTTCCTTGTCTCTGTCCTCACCCCTCTTCCTTGTCTCTCTCCTCACCCCTCTTCCTTGTCTCTCTCCTCACCCCTCTTCCTTGTCTCTCTCCTCACCCCTCTTCCTTGTCTCTCTCCTCACCCCTCTTCCTTGTCTCTCTCCTCACCCCTCTTCCTTGTCTCTCTCCTCACCCCTCTTCCTTGTCTCTCTTCTCACCCCTCTTCCTTGTCTCTCTCCTCACCCCTCTTCCTTGTCTCTCTCCTCACCCCTCTTCCTTGTCTCTCTCCTCACCCCTCTTCCTTGTCTCTCTCCTCACCCCTAGCTGTTATCCCTCCCACCACACTCACGTTCTCCATTGTCTCTCTTCTGGCACCCATCTCTTATTTCCCTTTCACCCCATTTTTCCAGGTCTCTCTCCTCACCCTTGTTCTTATCCTCCCCCACCACCCCTTCCCCCTTGCCTCTCTCAGCGCCCCTCGCTCTTAGCCACCCCACCACCCCTTCCCCCGTCCCTTTCTCCTCACCCCCTTTTCCCTTGTCGCTCTTGCCACCCCTTCTAACTCGATTCTTTCTTAATCCCTGTGCCATGAAAACACATCAAACATGACATCAAATGATGACATCAAATGATAACATCAAAATTTAATGATGAAATCAAAACATGACATCAAATGATGACATCAAAACATGACATGAAGCTATGACATCAAGCTGTGACATCAAGCTGTGACATCGTCTGTGACATCATCTGTGACATCAAGTCCTCATTCCAGTCATGACAGTTGCCTTCACGCCCGTAAAGGTGTCCAACCCTACCCTTTACTTTACTTTACTTTACCTGGACGGGTGGTCATTGCGTGATGCCATGGTGACAACCCCAAATAATAACGCCCCCCCCCCCCTCCCCTCCACACCGTCATATCATCCACGAAAGAAAGGGAAGAACCGCAAACGAGGGCGATTAACGAGGGAACTGGTGGATGTGGGGGCTGGTGGGGGTGGGGTGGTGCTGGTGGGGGATAGGGGGATGCTGGTAGGCGGGTGGGGGTGAGGAGTGGCTAGCGCCGCCGGCGGTTTGTAAGGTGAGCTTCGAGGTTTGGTTGTCCTGTCGCCACACACTGGCCTCAGGTATCAGGGCCCTGTTAGCTGACATCACGCCACCCTGAAGTATGTTGACAGTGATGGGTGGGGGCGGGATTTGGGGAGGAATGCGGGGGGATGTAAGGGGGCCACTGTCGAACTTCGGGCGCGGTATTAGGGGGTTTCTAGGAACTGTGTGCGGGGATGTGACCCGCCGCGAGCATGGAGCAGGGTTCAAATGAGCGGAATCTAAGGAGAATTGTCTGCGGGGTGTGGTGACAGCCGCCAAGGGAGGGGTCGCAAGAAGGCGGGGCCGGGGTAGGAGGGCAGGGCGGGGTGTGGTGACAGCCGCCAAGGGAGGGGTCGCAAGAAGGCGGGGCCGGGGTAGGAGGGCAGGGCGGGGTGTGGTGACAGCCGCCAAGGGAGGGGTCGCAAGAAGGCGGGGCCGGGGTAGGAGGGCAGGGCGGGGTGTGGTGACAGCCGCCAAGGGAGGGGTCGCAAGAAGGCGGGGCCGGGGTAGGAGGGCAGGGCGGGGTGTGGTGACAGCAGCCAAGGGAGGGGTCGCAAGAAGGCGGGGCCGGGGTAGGATGGCAGGCGGGGTGGGATGGCAGGGCGGGCTAGTGAAGGTGGGTGGGCAGAGAGGGCGGGGGGGGCATAGTGAGGGCGGGTGGGAGTGATGGCGGGTGGGCAGATGAGGTGGGGTGGGGAGAGTGGGCGAGGAGGGGTAGTTAAGGCGGGTGGGCAGAAAGGGCGGGGAAGGGTAGTGAGGGCCGGTGGCAAGACAGGGCGGGGAGGGGTACTGGGAGCGGGTTGGGAGATAAAGCGGGGAGGAGTAGTGAGGGCGGGTGGGGAGAGAGGGCGGGGAGGGGTAGTGGGGGCGGGTGGGCAGATAGGGCGGGGTGAGGTAGTGACGGGTGGGGAGATAAAGCGGGGAAGTAGTGAGGGCGGGTGGGGAGAGAGGGCGGGGAGGGGTAGTGGGGGCGGGTGGGGAGATAAAGCGGGGAGGGGTAGTGGCGGCGGGTGGGGAGATAAAGCGGGGAGGGGTAGTGGCGGCGGGTGGAGAGATCGGGCGGGGTGGGTGTAGTTGGGGCGGGTGGGGAGAAAGAGCGGGGAGGGTACTGAGGGCGGGGAGGGATAGTGATGGCGGGTGGGCAGATGAGGTGGAGTGGGGAGATAGGGCGGGAGGGGTAGTGAGGGCGGTTGGGGAGAGGGGGCGGGGTGGGGTAGTGACGGGTGGGGAGATAGAGCGGGGAGGAGTAGTGATGGCGGGTGGGGAGAGAGGGCGGGGAGGGGTAGTGGGGGCGAATGGGCAGATAGGGCGGGGAGGGGTAGTGACGGCGGGTGGGGAGAAAGGGCGGGGAGGGGTAGTGGCGGCGGGTAGGGAGATAGAGCGGGGAGGGGTAGTGAGGGCGGGTGGGGAGAAAGGGCGGGGAGGGGTAGTGGGGGCGGGTGGGCAGATAGGGCGGGGAGGGGTAGTGACGGCGGGTGGGGAGAAAGGGCGGGGAGGGGTAGTGGGGGCGGGTGGGGAGAGGGGGCGGGGGGGTAGTGACGGGTGGGGAGATAGAGCGGGGAGGAGTAGTGATGGCGGGTGGGGAGAGAGGGCGGGGAGGGGTAGTGGGGGCGAATGGGCAGATAGGGCGGGGAGGGGTAGTGACGGCGGGTGGGGAGAAAGGGCGGGGAGGGGTAGTGGCGGCGGGTAGGGAGATAGAGCGGGGAGGGGTAGTGAGGGCGGGTGGGGAGAAAGGGCGGGGAGGGGTAGTGGGGGCGGGTGGGGAGTGACGGCGGGGAGTGGTAGAGACGGCGGGTGGGGAGATAGGGCGGGGAGGGGTAGTGGGGGCGGGTGGGGAGATAGGGCGGGGAGGGGTAGTGGGGGCGGGTGGGGAGATAGGGCGGGGAGGGGTAGTGGGGGCGGGTGGGGAGTGACGGCTGGGAGTGGTAGAGACGGCGGGTGGGGAGATAGGGCGGGGAGGGGTAGTGACGGCGGGTGGGGAGAAAGGGCGGGGAGGGGTAGTGGCGGCGGGTAGGGAGATAGAGCGGGGAGGGGTAGTGGGGGCGGGTGGGGAGATAGGGCGGGGAGGGGTAGTGGGGGCGGGTGGGGAGATAGGGCGGGGAGGGGTAGTGACGGCGGGTGGGGAGAAAGGGCGGGGAGGGGTAGTGGCGGCGGGTAGGGAGATAGAGCGGGGAGGGGTAGTGGGGGCGGGTGGGGAGATAGGGCGGGGAGGGGCAGTGAGGGCGGGTGCGGAGAAAGGGCGGGGAGGGGTAGTGACGGCGGGTGGGAAGATAGGGCGGGGAGGGGTAGTGGGGGCGGGTGGGGAGTGACGGCGGGGAGTGGTAGAGACGGCGGGTGGGGAGATAGGGCGGGGAGGGGTAGTGGGGGCGGGTGGGGAGAAAGGGCGGGGAGGGGTAGTGGGGGCGGGTGGGGATGTGGTGAGGTGATGAAGGTGTGGTGGGGTGATGACGGTGTGTTGGGGTGATGAGGGTGTGGTGGGGTGATGAAGGTGTCGTAGGTGATGAGGGTGTGGTGGGGTGATGAGGGTATGGTGGGGTGGTGGGGGTGTGGTGGGGTGGTAAGGGAGTGGTGGGGTGATGAAGATGTCGTGGGTGATGAGGGTGTGGGGGGTGATGAGGTTGTGGTGGGGTGATGAGGGTGTGGTGGATGATGGGTCAGGGTCACCTCTGTCGAGATGACAGTGTCACGACATACCCATGGCATTGGTTCGTGGGTCAAATGTAATTATCTCAATACAATCATCCATACCTATATTGAGATGTATATAAGATATAGAGTATTTGCTCGCACGGAACGTCACCCTGATATGTGACAAAATTGCTTCTGGTAGCCATTCGCTGACCCACCAGATATATAGATGTATCCCGCATCCGGTGTCAATATGTCCACAGCTGTCTTGTAAATAACAGAAGGGCAGTTGAGGCTCAGTAAAAGAGGACAGGAAAGGTTCAGAAGTCTTCCCAAGGCCGACCCGATGGTCAGGTCATACATATATAGAGTGGGGGTGGGGGGGAGGGGGACTTGCGGAGGGGTGTCTGTAAGCATGAGAGGGGCGGAATGAGGGTGGAGGGTCGCCCCGGAGTGGTAGCCCCGAGGACAGTGACTCCCAGGGTCTCGGCTGATCCCTGTCTTCACAAGGGAGCATGGGTGGGTGGGGGGGGGGGTCGCCTGAGTCTAGGACAGTGACCTTATTTCCCCGGGTTGGCCACGTCTTCATAATCATTACGTACGCAGTTGGAGGGGAAATGGAACGCTTCGCATCCCGAACGTTAATGCCATGACTTGTCTACATCGATTACCCGCTCCCCTTGTGTCATCAACACCCCCCCCCCCCTTCCTCACATACCCCCCCCCCCCCCGTGCCAGGTGGGTGTAATGTCGATGGAGAGTGTAACTTCACGGTCACCGAGGCAACAAGATGTCTTGCCGAACTCTCGGACAGACGAGATCACCAATCGCCAGATTCGCGAGAGAATTTGCCTTTCATTTCGTGCCCTAATTCCATGTGTGTGTCAGGTTCGTCGATAGCCGAGAGTGCAGTTTGCCATTGTTCGTCACCTGGGAGTATTCCTTCCGGGATGTAAGAGGGGTATTCACCCCACACCAATCCTGACTCGCCCATCACCACCCTCCACCCACCTTACCCTCTCTCTCTCTCTCTCTCTCCCTCTCTCTCCCCCCCCCCACCCCGCGTCCCGATGACACTGCCCTTATGTTTCCTCCTCGTTCTTTTTGTCTGATGGGTTGTACGGTGGGCCGTGTAACATGAACCATTGCCGTGGCCTGTGTCGTCATCAAGGTGAGCCTCAGATGCCGCCGGGTGACTGTGATGGGTTATAGACACGTACTACCTTACTCACGCAACCATGATGACACGCACAACAATGCCTTTTTGTACAACCCGTGTGCTACCGTGGGGGTGAACAAAGGCACCACAGTCTGTCTGTCTGGTCTGAGGAAGACACCACAGTCCGTGTGTCTGGTCTGAGGAAGGCATCACAGTCCGTGTGTCTGGTCTGAGGAAGGCACCACAGTCCGTGTGTCTGGTCTGAGGAAGGCACCACAGTCCGTGTGTCTGGTCTGAGGAAGGCACCACAGTCCGTGTGTCTGGTCTGAGGAAGGCACCACAATCCGTGTGTCTTGTCTGAGGAAGGCACCACAGTCCGTGTGTCTTGTCTGAGGAAGGCACCACAGTCCGTGTGTCTGGTCTGAGGAAGGCACCACAGTCCGTGTGTCTGGTCTGAGGAAGGCACCACAGTCCGTGTGTCTGGTCTGAGGAAGGCACCACAGTCCGTGTGTCTGGTCTGTGGAAGGCACCACAGTCCGTGTGTCTGGTCTGAGGAAGGCACCACAGTCCGTGTGTCTGGTCTGAGGAAGGCACCACGGTCCGTGAGTCTGGTCTGAGGAAGGCACCACAGTCCGTGTGTCTGGTCTGAGGAAGGCACCACAATCCGTGTGTCTGGTCTGAGGAAGGTACCACGGTCCGTGAGTCTGGTCTGAGGAAGGCACCACAGTCCGTGTGTCTGGTCTGAGGAAGGCACCACAGTCCGTGTGTCTGGTCTGAGGAAGGCACCACAGTCCATGTGTCCGGTCTGAGGAAGGCACCACGGTCCGTGTGTCTGGTCTGAGGAAGGCACCACAATCCGTGTGTCTGGTCTGAGGAAGGTACCACGGTCCGTGAGTCTGGTCTGAGGAAGGCACCACAGTCCGTGTGTCTGGTCTGAGGAAGGCACCAGTCCGTGTGTCTGGTCTGAGGAAGGCACCACAGTCCGTGTGTCTGGTCTGAGGAAGGCACCGCAGTCCGTGTGTCCGGTCTGAGGAAGGCACCACAGTCCGTGTGTCTGGTCTGAGGAAGGCACCACAGTCCGTGTGTCTGGTCTGAGGAAGGCACCACGGCCCGTGTGTCTGGTCTGAGGAAGGCACCGCAGTCCGTGTGTCTGGTCTGAGGAAGGCACCACAGTCCGTGTGTCTGGTCTGAGGAAGACACCACAGTCCGTGTGTCTGGTCTGAGGAAGGCACCACAGTCCGTGTGTCTGGTCTGAGGAAGGCACCACAGTCCGTGTGTCTGGTCTGAGGAAGGTACCACGGTCCGTGAGTCTGGTCTGAGGAAGGCACCACAGTCCGTGTGTCTGGTCCGAGGAAGGTACCACGGCCCGTGTGTCTGGTCTGAGGAAGGCACCACAGTCCGTGTGTCTGGTCTGAGGAAGGCACCACAGCCCGTGTGTCTGGTCTGAGGAAGGCACCACAGTCCGTGTGTCTGGTCTGAGGAAGGCACCACAGTCCGTGTGTCTGGTCTGAGGAAGGCACCACAGTCCGTGTGTCTGGTCTGAGGAAGGCACCACAGTCCGTGTGTCTGGTCTGAGGAAGGCACCACAGTCCGTGTGTCTGGTCTGAGGAAGGCACCACAGTCCGTGTGTCTGGTCTGAGGAAGGCACCACAGTCCGTGTGTCTGGTCTGAGGAAGGCACCACAGTCCGTGTGTCTGGTCTGAGGAAGGCACCACAGTCCGTGTGTCTGGTCTGAGGAAGGTACCACAGTCCGTGTGTCTGGTCTGAGGAAGGCACCACAGTCCGTGTGTCTGGTCTGAGGAAGGCACCACAATCCGTGTGTCTGGTCTGAGGAAGGCACCACAATCCGTGTGTCTGGTCTGAGGAAGGTACCACGGTCCGTGAGTCTGGTCTGAGGAAGGCACCACAGTCTGTCTGTCTGGTCTGAGGAAGGCACCACAGTCCGTGTGTCTGGTCTGAGGAAGGCACCACAGTCCGTGTGTCTGGTCTGAGGAAGGTACCACGGTCCGTGTGTCTGGTCTGAGGAAGGCACCACAGTCCGTGTGTCTGGTCTGAGGAAGGCACCACAGTCCGTGTGTCCGGTCTGAGGAAGGCACCACAGTCCGTGTGTCTGGTCTGAGGAAGGCACCACAGTCCGTGTGTCCGGTCTGAGGAAGGCACCACAGTCCGTGTGTCTGGTCTGAGGAAGGCACAACAGTCCGTGTGTCTGGTCTGAGGAAGGCACCGCAGTCCGTGTGTCTGGTCTGAGGAAGGCACCGCAGTCCGTGTGTCTGGTCTGAGGAAGGCACCACAGTCCGTGTGTCTGGTCTGAGGAAGGCACCACGGCCCGTGTGTCCGGTCTGAGGAAGGCACCACAGTCCGTGTGTCCGGTCTGAGGAAGGCACCCCAGTCCGTGTGTCTGGTCTGAGGAAGGCACCGCAGTCCGTGTGTCTGGTCTGAGGAAGGCACCGCAGTCCGTGTGTCTGGTCTGAGGAAGGCACCACAGTCCGTGTGTCTGGTCTGAGGAAGGCACCACAGTCCGTGTGTCTGGTCTGAGGAAGGCACCACAGTCCGTGTGTCCGGTCTGAGGAAGGCACCACAGTCCGTGTGTCTGGTCTGAGGAAGGCACCACAGTCCGTGTGTCTGGTCTGAGGAAGGCACCACAGTCCGTGTGCCCGGTCTGAGGAAGGCACCACAGTCCGTGTGTCCGGTCTGAGGAAGACACAACAGTCCGTGTGTCTGGTCTGAGGAAGGCACCACGGCCCGTGTGTCTGGTCTGAGGAAGGCACCACAGTCCGTGTGTCTGGTCTGAGGAAGACACCCCAGTCCGTGTGTCTGGTCTGAGGAAGGCACCACGGCCCGTGTGTCTGGTCTGAGGAAGGCACCACAGTCCGTGTGTCCGGTCTGAGGAAGACACCACAGTCCGTGTGTCTGGTCTGAGGAAGGCACCACAGTCCGTGTGTCTGGTCTGAGGAAGGCACCACAGTCCGTGTGTCTGGTCTGAGGAAGGCACCACAGTCCGTGTGTCTGGTCTGAGGAAGGCACCACAGTCCGTGTGTCTGGTCTGAGGAAGGCACCACAGTCCGTGTGTCTGGTCTGAGGAAGGCACCACAGTCCGTGTGTCTGGTCTGAGGAAGGCACCACAGTCCGTGTGTCTGGTCTGAGGAAGGCACCACAGTCCGTGTGTCTGGTCTGAGGAAGGCACCACAGTCCGTGTGTCTGGTCTGAGGAAGGCACCACCGTCCGTGTGTCTGGTCTGAGGAAGGCACCACAGTCCGTGTGTCTGGTCTGAGGAAGGCACCACAGTCCGTGTGTCTGGTCTGAGGAAGGCACCACAGTCCGTGTGTCTGGTCTGAGGAAGACACCACAGTCCGTGTGTCTGGTCTGAGGAAGGCACCACAGTCCATGCGTCTGGTCTGAGGAAGGCACCACAGTCCGTGTGTCTGGTCTGAGGAAGGCACCACAGTCCGTGTGTCTGGTCTGAGGAAGGCACCACAGTCCGTGTGTCTGGTCTGAGGAAGGCACCACAGTCCGTGTGTCTGGTCTGAGGAAGGCATCACAGTCCGTGTGTCTGGTCTGAGGAAGGCACCGCAGTCCGTGTGTCTGGTCTGAGGAAGGCATCACAGTCCGTGTGTCTGGTCTGAGGAAGGCACCACAGTCCGTGTGTCTGGTCTGAGGAAGGCACCACAGTCCGTGTGTCTGATCTGAGGAAGGCACCACAGTCCGTGTGTCTGGTCTGAGGAAGGCACCGCAGTCCGTGTGTCTGGTCTGAGGAAGGCACCGCAGTCCGTGTGTCTGGTCTGAGGAAGGCACCACAATCCGTGTGTCTGGTCTGAGGAAGGCACAACAGTCCGTGTGTCTGGTCTGAGGAAGGCACCGCAGTCCGTGTGTCTGGTCTGAGGAAGGCATCACAGTCCGTGTGTCTGGTCTGAGGAAGGCACCACAGTCCGTGTGTCTGGTCTGAGGAAGGCACCACAGTCCGTGTGTCTGATCTGAGGAAGGCACCACAGTCCGTGTGTCTGGTCTGAGGAAGGCACCGCAGTCCGTGTGTCTGGTCTGAGGAAGGCACCGCAGTCCGTGTGTCTGGTCTGAGGAAGGCACCACAATCCGTGTGTCTGGTCTGAGGAAGGCACAACAGTCCGTGTGTCTGGTCTGAGGAAGGCACCGCAGTCCGTGTGTCTGGTCTGAGGAAGGCACCACAATCCGTGTGTCTGGTCTGAGGAAGGCACAACAGTCCGTGTGTCTGGTCTGAGGAAGGCACCACAGTCCGTGTGTCTGGTCTGAGGAAGGCACCACAGTCCGTGTGTCTGGTCTGAGGAAGGCACCACAGTCCGTGTGTCTGGTCTGAGGAAGGCACCACAGTCCGTGTGTCTGGTCTGAGGAAGGCACCACAGTCCGTGTGTCTGGTCTGAGGAAGGCACCACAGTCCGTGTGTCCGGTCTGAGGAAGGCACCAGTCTGTCTGTCTGGTCTGAGGAAGGCACCACAGTCCGTGTGTCTGGTCTGAGGAAGGCACCACAGTCCGTGTGTCTGGTCTGAGGAAGGCACCACAGTCCGTGTGTCTGGTCTGAGGAAGGCACCACAGTCCGTGTGTCTGGTCTGAGGAAGGCACCAGTCCCCTGCCAGCTATGATGGCGCCCCCTGTCGGTAGACAAGATGCGACTGGTGTCTCGATGTTGACATTGTTTGCTTATCAAGTGATACGGGGAGTGGGGGATGAGGTGGGATGTTGCGGCCGGGACTGTTTGCCCCACTTGTCATGCCTGAGAGGTAGGAACGCAGGGGCGCGGGTGGGGGTGGGGGTGGGGGGGGGGGTATTTGTGTGTTGGGGGGAGGTTTTTTTACGAGGTCCCTTGCCACTAATGGAGCTGGTGACGTGATGCTTTGAAGGTGTGTATGGTCGGGGTGAACTCGCTCATCGCTGTCACCCGCAGGTCCAGCTGGTTGTCTGGCAAAGAGCGGTACACCGGGTACAGGACTCACGGGCTTTACAGGTGCACCGGGTACACCGACTCCCGGGCTTTACGGGTGCACCGGGTGCACCGACTCCCAGGCTTTACGGGTGCACCGGGTACACTGACTCCCAGGCTTTACGGGTATACCGGGTACACCGACTCCCAGGCTGTACGGGTACACCGGGTACACCGACTCCCGGGCTGTACGGGTACACCGGGTACACCGACTCCCGGGCTTTACAGGTGCACCGGGTACACTGACTCCCAGGCTTTACGGGTACACCGGGTACACCGACTCCCGGGCTGTACGGGTACACCGGGTACACTGACTCCCAGGCTTTACGGGTACACCGGGTACACCGACTCCCAGGCTTTACAGGTGCACCGGGTACACCGACTCCCAGGCTTTACGGGTACACCGGGTACACCGACTCCCAGGCTTTACAGGTGCACCGGGTACACTGACTCCCAGGCTTTACGGGTACACCGGGTACACCGACTCCCAGGCTTTACAGGTGCACCGGGTACACTGACTCCCAGGCTTTACGGGTACACCGGGTACACCGACTCCCAGGCTTTACGGGTACACCGGGTACACCGACTCCCAGGCTTTACAGGTGCACCGGGTACACTGACTCCCAGGCTTTACGGGTACACCGGGTACACCGACTCCCAGGCTTTACAGGTGCACCGGGTACACTGACTCCCAGGCTTTACGGGTACACCGGGTACACCGACTCCCGGGCTGTACGGGTACACCGGGTACACTGACTCCCAGGCTTTACGGGTACATCGGGTACACCGACTCCCGGGCTGTACGGGTACACCGGGTACACCGACTCCCAGGCTTTACGGGTACACCGGGTACACCGACTCCCAGGCTTTACGGGTATACCGGGTACACCGACTCCCAGGCTGTACGGGTACACCGGGTACACTGACTCCCAGGCTGTACGGGTACACCGGGTACACCGACTCCCAGGCTGTACGGGTACACCGGGTACACCGACTCCCAGGCTTTACGGATACAACGGGTACACCGACTCCCGGGCTTTACGGGTACACCGGGTACACCGACTCCCGGGCTTTAGTTTAAGGGTGCACCGGGTACACCGGCTTCCGGGATTGAAGGGTACATCGGGTACACCGAATCTCAGGCTTTACGGGTACACCGGGTACCTTAGCAAAGATATTAGTACACCAAGATAAGTCATACGGCGATTTCATTGTAATCGTTCTCCGGTGGCGCCTCCAAGCGGTGAGCGCGTAGTGTTGCACAGAACCGCCGTCGACAGACATCAACTTCAAGTTTGTTCTGCCATAAATTGCGCGAATTCACGAAAGAAATGTCCAGGAAAGCCATACTTGAGATTCCCCAAGGAAAAGGAAAGGTAAGACAGGCTTCTTGCGTTAATTTATTAGTCATTGATATCTTGCATCGGTTATCACCACCCCAATTTCTGATAATTCTCGATTATCGCCCACATCGAAGCGGGCGGCTCATGTGAGCAAACCAAGTCAAAGATCTATCGTTGCCAATATCTGTTACTCAACAATTACCAGTAGACAACAAGCTCTAAGTGCCGGCTAATGCCTAACGAAGACCTTGACAGAGCTAGCCAGACCGGGGGAAACGCAAAGTCTGTGTCTGCATTTCTACTGAACGCTTGTCGTTTTTTTTATGTTTATAAGCATTTGCATTTGTAAAATGTTTTTTTTTTATTATTACCTTTTAGATGCCAGATATGGGTGGTCAATGCAAGAAGTAAAAACTTGTTCAATAAGTCCAGTAGGCCAGGGGCGGATCCAGGGGGGGGGGGCGAACCGGCCCGGGCCCCCCTTTTAGGACCGAAATTTATACTATTTAACATATAAAAACCAAAACCGCCCCCCCCCCCTATCCAGCATATCTATATCCGCCCCCGAAAACGCCCCCCCCCCCTATCTAGATTTTCTGGATCCGCCCCTGTAGGCCTATCCCTATCAGCTGACGTAGTTTATATTCTTAAAAGCTGCTCATTTCTGAGAGTTTCTGTAGAAATGAACAATCTTGTTGATGTTCGTATTTTGGTATTAAAACTATCAATTGGTTGGGCATGGCTTTGTTTGTTTCATTCATATTTAGGCTCAGAATATATCTCTGGGCGGATCTAGGAATTCTGAAGCGGAAGGGGGGCGGGGGCGTAAAGATGTCCACCGATTTTTACAACCAGTGGGAGGGTTGGAAAAAATGTCGACTTTAACATCCCTAAATAACCCCTCTCCCCTTGGATCCACCTCTGGGTTTCATCTACAAAATGTCTCTTTCAAGTGTATTTCGACGGAAAGCCCGAGTTCTGAGACAACTTCTGGCGTCGTTGTGTTTGTTGTACACTTGTTGGGAAACTGTTTGCAGTGGCGTTGAAGGGTAGAAGATTCTATTGTCCAACGAAATGTGTCAATCAAACAAAGACAGGAGATCGCTAAATGCTAAATAATTATGAAGTTGTTGTGTTTTATAACCCATCAGTCAAGGGTATATCAACCAGCAAAGTTATCAGCGAATTAGGGAAGCCAAACTGTTGACTGCCAGTCAATGACGTTCTCGAAATATGACGCCTTGATGACACTAACAACTATTTATTGCCGCATAAAAAATACAAAATGATATATATTTAATGTAAAATATACCTGAAAGCATGAAAGAACACCACCAGGCTCTATATCACCCGAATTAATAGCTCTAAAATCCAATTTGTAGTTCACAGGTCGCCGCTTATAACGCAGTCTGCGTTATCGTCAGCGCAGTGGCAGCCCAACGTTACGCGCTCGCCGCATAGCGGCGCCACTACTCGCCGCACAATACATTTTCCAATGGGCTTTTGCCGTATGACCTATCTTGGTGTACTAATATCTTTGACATTAGTTTCACAGATATTGAAGAAGACAGTAACAATGGATCTCCTATCCAGATTAAACTTTGAATAAGACAGGTGTTCATTGGAGATGAATTATGCAGATGAATCTTTGTTGGAATTAGTACTGAAGAAAAAATGTGCTCACCAGAGACCAATGGTAACTGAAATTTTATTGAGCTATATTGACCTTAACATTGAAGACAGGTGTTAACTAGAGACCTATGATCCAGATGAAGCTATATTGACGTTAACATTGTCATTGAAGACATGTGTTAACATTGAAGACATGCGTTAACATTGAAGACATGCGTTAACATTGAAGACATGTGTTAACATTGAAGACATGCGTTAACATTGAAGACATGCGTTAACATTGAAGACATGTGTTAACATTGAAGACATGCGTTAACATTGAAGACATGTGTTAACATTGAAGACATGTGTTAACATTGAAGACATGCGTTAACATTGAAGACAGGTGTTAACATTGAAGACATGTGTTAACATTGAAGACATGCGTTAACATTGAAGACATGTGTTAACATTGAAGACATGTGTTAACATTGAAGACATGTGTTAACATTGAAGACATGCGTTAACATTGAAGACATGTGTTAACATTGAAGACATGTGTTAACATTGAAGACATGCGTTAACATTGAAGACATGTGTTAACATTGAAGACATGTGTTAACATTGAAGACATGCGTTAACATTGAAGACATGCGTTAACATTGAAGACATGCGTTAACATTGAAGACATGTGTTAACATTGAAGACATGTGTTAACATTGAAGACATGTGTTAACATTGAAGACATGCGTTAACATTGAAGACATGTGTTAACATTGAAGACATGTGTTAACATTGAAGACATGTGTTAACATTGAAGACATGCATTAACATTGAAGACATGTGTTAACATTGAAGACATGTGTTAACATTGAAGACATGTGTTAACATTGAAGACATGTGTTAACATTGAAGACATGTGTTAACATTGAAGACATGTGTTAACATTGAAGACATGTGTTAACATTGAAGACATGTGTTAACATTGAAGAAGACCGGTGTTCATCGGACTTCAAAGACCGAGATGCAGCTGGATTGACGTGATTACTGAACATGGACTACATCAGTTAACTAACCGAAAATGTGGTTGAGATAATGTAGCCAAGACATTTGATCTTATTTCCTCATATGCATCTCGCCCCGCTATCTGGTAGCTACACCTACTGGACGAGTAGCACGAACTCATTGGTCATTGGCCTTCTTCCCTCCGTGCACCCATAGACCCAGGGGTGGAGCTAGGAATTTGGAAAGGGGGGTTGCGACGGTGGGGAGGGCTCTGTAAAAAAACATAAACTTCCGACCGGGGGGGGGGGGGGTCACCACGGGTGTTCACCAATTATTGGGGGGTGGGAGGGGGGGGGGTGGCGGAAACTTTAACAATGCCCTAGATTCCGCTTACCCTCCCCCCCTCCCCCAGTTGGATCCGTCTCTGGGTTGCATCTACAAAATGTCACTTTCCGATATATTTCGTCGGAAAGCCCGACTTTTTACCATGTATGTTTCAAATCCCCAGGGAGGGGTTGCAACTCCCCCCTCCCCCTCCCCTGGATCCTCCCCTGAGACCAATGGCTCCCTGTTGTCTGACCACCCAATCTGCCCTAACCGATACACAGTCACGTCTCATATAATTGACATTTACTACATTGGTCCGGAGTGACAGATCCCAATCATCCATCTTCTACAGAAGCATTGACCAAAACGTATTTAACCCACGAACTCAATCGGAATCCCTGTATGGTATCAGCACTGAAGCGTGAAGTTGAATATCACTTGTATATTTGTATTCGAAAAGATATGCGCATTTTACAGTGAGATCGATGCCAGAGGGGCATCGCATTGGCAAGGGACATTACAAAGCTAACATGGAATTGTGGTCTGTACCATGGGCTTTCCCGTTCCTGACCTCATGGCCTCACCATGACGTCACTCGTCACGTGACCCATAGCTATTACGCATCACCCGTGTTATGGCCACCAGCCCTCAGCAATTTAAGTATTGGGGGTCTAGAAGGGGTAAATGGCGACACTCGAAACAGGCATATTTGAAAAATAGACATTCGACATGACCCCCCAGATTCCGACACAACGGATCTGTAAATCACCAATTTTTGAAAAAAAAGCGACACTGAATTTAGCCCAAAAGCGACACGGAACGTCATGAAAAATCGACAGTCGACCCTGAGAATTTTTAAAAATCGACCCGGGACACTTGACACCGCCTTCCGCACCCCTAGTACTGTTTCCTGTTTCTTCGCGATCTACTCTAATAAACGGGATTTCTCCCAGCTCCCGCTCGAAATATTCCTGACGGTTGATTTTATTTTGTTGCCCGACATAATCGACTTCCAGTGCCGGTCTGTGCTGTGTGGCGGTCTATATTTGTGTAGGGGGGGGGGGGGGGGTGGGGGGAGGGTCAAGATTTCCTGGGAACATGACCTCGCTTAACCTGATCTTCCAAGACATGACCTGCATTCAAGTGAAAGGTTAAAGGTTAAAATATCGCAGAGCGGAGTGCGTGCCTGTATGCTAATCAGAGGCTAAAAGGCAATCTTCCAGATTCTTATTGCCATTTTCGAGTTGCATCCGTTGGTCTATTTCGAAGGTTCACTTGGACCGTTCAGTCATCGCCCCGTGTCGATCAAAGGTTAATACGTGTTGCAAGATATGTACATCCCCTCAGGCCAAAGGCGACTAAACCGAAAAGTCCTCCCCCAGGCCTGCTTCAATTGAACTCCGCATATTGAAAACATGTTTGGGACTTGTGTGGTGTTTGTAATAAATACAGTTCTTTCGTCGGCTTATGGTTTGATCAGCTATTTGCGAACAGGAATGGGTGCGTGGTAAGCCAGAGGTCCCTTTCTTATTATAGCCGTGGGGAATATCTTGGAGATGAATATACTTATGTAGAGAAGCACATCCATATTCAACCAATCCGACATTAATATTAGACCAATCCGACATCTATATTAGACCAATCCAATATCAGTATTAGACCAATAAAACATCAATATTGACCAGTCCAACATCAATATTAGGCCAGTCCTATACGAATTTTAAATCGCCCACAAGGTAATATTTACCCGACGAATACATTGACCGGCGAATATTAAGTGTGCATTAATATGAAGCACATTACCACCCAACAAACCCCTCAGACTCAGTATCATCAGATCATCACGCATTGTTTTTTATCACTCCTGTATATTTTAAAGTCTTGCCATACAAATACAGACTTTGTGTCGCGTGATTTCGGCATAAAGAACCGATATGGAACGCGGGAGGATGTGGCCCGCGTATAAATTTCACAACCATTGTCATCCGGTTGTCAATGAACCCTTAAAGGCAAAAGTCCCATATGTGGAGTCTGGAAAAGACGAGCTTTAAACTCCCTTTGTCTGTAGGTCAATAAGAAAGCTCAGACAAAGACTGTCTGCGGCATAACGGAGACGTGTCGATATTACGAGCTCTTTAAAAGCGGCCTTTACTTATCCCCGGGGAGACATAGCCTCACGCTGGGCGGCTGCCCGTGGATGTAATAGCCCTCTGCCCGCCGCCGCCGCCGCCGCCGGCAGACCCTGCTCTGGATTCATCGCCTTTCTACGTGACAATGACCGCCCCACGTGGACGCTAAGACCATACCCTCGCCCCCCACCCCCCTTGCCGCCCCCCCCACCCCCCCCCCCCACCCCTCTACACCCCGCCTCCTCTCCTCTCCCAACCCCGCCACGTGTGATGTGTCGCCGCATCATCAGCGCCAGCCACGCCGACCGCCGTCGCTCGCAGCGCCATCTGTATCGACGCACTCTCAGTCGCCCTGTTATCGCTCGCCGGCGCCACGCGGCATGGGGAGGTCGGGGGTGGGGGGTGGGGGGGGGGTAGCGGGTAGTAAAGCGACCACTGGTCATTGCCGTCCCATCACGACTCAAGTACGGCTGCTGGCGGGCGGGGGGTCGGGGGATTAAGGGGAGGGTGGCAGATGTCTATGTTGCCAAAGATATGTGCAGAGAGGGAGGGGAAGGGGAAGGGGTGGGGGGGGGGGGGGCTGCGTATAGGAGCGGGTGTCTTCGGGAAGCATTATTACACCCCAGCCGAGATCTAAGCGCGTTCAGACGCCACGTTGATGACTATTTTGTGACCGTGGCGGCATTGTGCCGTAATTGTCGGCGCTTCCCACTCGTCTCGTCCGATACCCGTTCACCGCCGCATCACGTGACCCCATGGGGGCTGTGCAGGAAGAGGGGGGGTGAGGGGGGGGGGCGATAGATAGGTCTGCGGGACAAACAGACAGACAGAGGCGCATGAAGAGCAAGCCAGGTGGCGCTATAATGATGCTCGTCGAGGAGAGGTGAAGGTCATGGCAGTCCATCATAAAGGTCATCCAATGTCACGGAGAGGCCATGACGGACACACCCGGAAGTTACGTCATAACGACGTCATGGATTGTCTACCACGTGCAGTGGGATAGAGACGTCAACAAAACACACATTGACAGCTTAGTCCAATGCGTCAGCCGCATTTAACCAAGCTGAGTTATTCTCCCACCGCATCGTTTCAGTGTAACTCATGTATTATTTCATACTTTGTTCTGCAGGCCTAACATGGAAGATGTAATTCAGTCTTGATATAAACTCCAGACTGTAAGAGTCTCTCTTATATCACAGGCGCTTTTCACTAAAAGTAAGACACGCAGAGCTTACATGCGGCTCTACTTCTCATCATATAATCCCAACCTTCGGGGGGTTTTCGACTACAGTAAAACCTCTCTAAGTCGACCGACGAGAGGACTGCCACTGATCGACCGACTTAGGGAGGTTTTACTGTATTATATAGTGTGGAATCGTGACTGTAGTCAATCTATCTGCTCAAAGTAAGCATTGCATTTGGCCAGATATCTCTAGTATTCAGGCTCGCCCGGACCGATACTACAACAGTATGACTACACAACGGTCAGGAATTTCGGTGGGGCGAAAAAACCCTTTAATCAAGTATCCAGTGGACACATTGGCCAAATGATTTATGTAGCGAGTGGACAGATAAGGCGAGTGGACAGATAAGGCGAGTGGACATATATAACCAGTGATCATATATGGCCATAGGGCCCATACGTCGCTGACAAAAATCAGACCAGAAAGGACGAGCGATAATTGAGGGGTATCCACGCAGACCAAAGCGTGACGTCATTTTCGGGACTGCGTCTGAGACGTCCTAATCTCGCCTACTGATTGGCTGCACATCTCATGGGGGCGAGCAGAGCCTCAGAAGCTGGTCTTCCAGAGCCGCTGGGGCGATAAAGGGGCCATCCTACCCGCCGCAGACATACCCCAAAGAAACCACACAAAGCGGTGCTGCACAACACCGTAACCATTAAGCTCCCCGCGCGGTGGCGCTACGCAAGCTAGCTTTTACCGCTGTTGTCGGCCGGGGGCAAATTTCAAGATTCTTGAAAAACGGTCAAATCAGCTGCAATTTCTTGCTACATTCTAGTTTTCAAGAATAAAACCTAAAAATGACGAGCTTTGTGTATTTTATACAGCAAAAACCATGTTGCACCCTTTCGAAAAAGTTAAAATTGTGACGAAACTCTTTCTTTTCATCACCTGATTTCATGTGTTATTAGGCTTAGACTGGGTCCCAGACAGAGAGTGCGTAACCATGTCACTCAGCAGCGGATGCCAGTCTGGGCGACCACAGCTCACCCCGGGTATGGGGGAGTCGGCCTCGGCGTCCACAGCTCACCCCGGGTATGGAGGAGTCGGCCTGGGCGCCCACAGCTCACAGCTCACCCCGGTTATGGGGGAGTCGGCCGGGGCGCCCACAGCTCACCTCGGGTATGGGGAAGTCGGCCTGGGCGCCCACAGCTCACCCCGGGTATGGGGGAGTCGGTCTGGGCGCTCACAGCTTACAGCTCACCCCGGGTATGGGGGAGTTGGTCTGGGCGCCTACAGCTCACCCCGGGTAGGGGGGAGTCGGCCTGGGCGCCCACAGCTCACCCCCGGTATGGGGGAGTCATCCTGGGCGCCCACAGCTCACCCCGCGCATGGGGCAGTCGGCCTGGGCGCCCACAGCTCACAGCTTACCCCGGGTATAGAGGAGTCGGCCTGGACGCTCACAGCTCACAGCTCACCCTGGGTATGGGGGAGTCGGCCTGGGCGCTCACAGCTCACCCCGGGTATGGGGGAGTCGGCCTGGGCGCCCACAGCCCACAGCCCACAGCTCATCCCGGGTATGGGGGAGTCGGCCTGGGTGCTCACATCTCACCCCGGGTATGAGGGAGTCGGCCTGGGCGCCCACAGCTCACCCTGGGTATGGGGGAGTCGGCCTGGGCGCCCACAGCTCACCCCGGGTATGGGGGAGTCGGCCTGGGCGCCCACAGTTAACCCCGGGTATGGGGGGTCGGCCTGGGCGCCCACAGCTCACAGCTCACCCAGGGTATGGGGGAGTCGGCCTGGGCGCTCACAGCTCACCCCGGGTATGGGGGAGTCGGCCTCGGCGCCCACAGCTTACCCCGGGTATGGGGGAGTCATCCTGGGCGCCCACAGCTCACCTCGGGTATGGGGAAATCGGCCTGGGCGCCCACAGCTCATAGCTTACCCCAGGTATGGGGGAGTTGGCCTGGGCGCCTACAGCTCACCCCGGGTATGGGGGAGTCGGCCTGGGCGCCCACAGCTCACCCCGGGTATGGGGGAGTCGGCCTGGGCGCCCACAACTCACCCCGGCTATGGAAGAGTCGGCCTGGGCGCCCACAGCTGACCCCGGGTATGGGGGAGTCGGCCTGGGCGCCGGAAGCTCAACCCGGGTATGGGTGGAGTCGGCGTTGGCGCCCACAGCTCATCTCGAGTATGTCGGCCTGGGCGCCCACAGCTCACCCCGGGTATGGGTGAGTCGGCCTGGGCGCTCACAGCTCACAGCTCACCCAGGGTATGGGGGAGTCGGCCTGGACGCCCACAGCTCACAGCTCACCCCGGGTATGGGGGAGTCGGCCTGGGGGCTCACAGCTCACAGCTCAACCCGGGTATGGGGGAGTCAGCATTGGCGCCCACAGCTCACCCCGGGTATGATGGAGTCGGCCTGGGCGCCCACAGCTCACCCCGGGTATGGGGGAGTCGGCCTGGGCGCCCACAGGTCACCCCGGGTATGGGGGAGTCGGCCTGGGCGCCCACAGGTCACCCCGGGTATGGGGGAGTCGGCCTGGGCGCCCACAGGTCACCCCGGGTATGGGGCAGTCGGCCTGAGCGCTCACAGCTCACCCCGGGTATGGGGGAGTCGGCCTGAGCGCTCACGACTCACAGCTCACCCCGGGTATGGGGGAGTCGGCCTGGGCGCCCACAGCTCACCCCGGGTATGGGGGAGTCGGCCTGGGCGCTCACAGCTCACCTCGGGTATGGGGGAGTCGGCCTGGGTGCTCACAGCTCACCCCGGGTATGGGGAAGTCGGCCTGGGCGCTCACAGCTCACAGCTCACCCCGGGTATGGGGGAGTCGGCCCGGGCGCCCACCGCTCACCCCGGGTATGGGGGAGTCGGCCTGGGCCCTCACAGCTCACAGCTCACCCCGGGTATGGGGGAGTCGGCCTGGGCGCTCACAGCTCACAGCTCACCCCGGGTATGGGGGAGTCGGCCCGGGCGCCCACAGCTCACCCCGGGTATGGGGGAGTCGGCCTGGGCCCTCACAGCTCACAGCTCACCCCGGGTATGGGGAAGTCGGCCTGGGCGCTCACAGCTCACAGCTCACCCCGGGTATGGGGGAGTCGGCCCGGGCGCCCACCGCTCACCCCGGGTATGGGGGAGTCGGCCTGGGCCCTCACAGCTCACAGCTCACCCCGGGTATGGGGGAGTCGGCCTGGGCGCTCACAGCTCACAGCTCACCCCGGGTATGGGGGAGTCGGCCCGGGCGCCCACAGCTCACCCCGGGTATGGGGGAGTCGGCCTGGGCCCTCACAGCTCACAGCTCACCCCGGGTATGGGGGAGTCGGCCCGGGCGCCCACCGCTCACCCCGGGTATGGGGGAGTCGGCCTGGGCGCTCACAGCTCACAGCTCACCCCGGGTATGGGGGAGTCGGCCTGGGCGCCCACAGCTCACCCCGGGTATGGGGGAGTCGGCCCGGGCGCCCACCGCTCACCCCGGGTATGGGGGAGTCGGCCTGGGCGCTCACAGCTCACAGCTCACCCCGGGTATGGGGGAGTCGGCCTGGGCGCTCACAGCTCACAGCTCACCCCGGGTATGGGGGAGTCGGCCTGGGCGCTCACAGCTCACCTCGGGTATGGGGGAGTCGGCCTGGGTGCTCACAGCTCACCCCGGGTATGGGGAAGTCGGCCTGGGCGCTCACAGCTCACAGCTCACCCCGGGTATGGGGGAGTCGGCCCGGGCGCCCACCGCTCACCCCGGGTATGGGGGAGTCGGCCTGGGCGCCCACAGCTGACCCCGGGTATGGGGGAGTCGGCCTGGGCGCCCACAGCTCACCCCGGGTATGGGGGAGTCGGCCCGGGCGCCCACCGCTCACCCCGGGTATGATGGAGTCGGCCTGGGCGCCCACAGCTCACCCCGGGTATGGGGGAGTCGGCCTGGGCGCCCACAGGTCACCCCGGGTATGGGGGAGTCGGCCTGGGCGCCCACAGGTCACCCCGGGTATGGGGGAGTCGGCCTGAGCGCTCACAGCTCACCCCGGGTATGGGGGAGTCGGCCTGAGCGCTCACGACTCACAGCTCACCCCGGGTATGGGGGAGTCGGCCTGGGCGCCCACAGCTCACCCCGGGTATGGGGGAGTCGGCCTGGGCGCCCACAGCTCACCCCGGGTATGGGGGAGTCGGCCTGGGCGCTCACAGCTCACCTCGGGTATGGGGGAGTCGGCCTGGGTGCTCACAGCTCACCCCGGGTATGGGAAAGTCGGCCTGGGCGCTCACAGCTCACAGCTCACCCCGGGTATGGGGGAGTCGGCCCGGGCGCCCACCGCTCACCCCGGGTATGGGGGAGTCGGCCTGGGTGCTCACAGCTCACCCCGGGTATGGGGAAGTCGGCCTGGGCCCTCACAGCTCACAGCTCACCCCGGGTATGGGGGAGTCGGCCCGGGCGCCCACAGCTCACCCCGGGTATGGGGGAGTCGGCCTGCGCGCTCACAGCTCACAGCTCACCACGGGTATGGGGGAGTCGGCCTGGGCGCCCACTGCTCACCCCGGATATGGGGGAGTCGGCCTGGGCGCCCACAGCTCACCCCGGATATGGGGGAGTTGGCCTGGGCCCTCACAGCTCACCCCGAGTATGGGGGAGTCGGCATGGGCGCTCACAGCTCACCCCGGGTATAGGGGAGTCTGCCTGGACGCCCGCAGCTCACAGGTCACCCCGGGTATGGGGGAGTCGGCCTGGGCGCCCACAGCTCACCCCGGGTATGGGGAAGTCGGCCTGGGCTCTCACAGCTCACAGCTCACCCCGGGTATGGGGGAGTCGGCCTGAGCGCCCACAGCTCACCCCGGGTATGGGGGAGTCGGCCTGGGCGCCCACAGCCTACAGCTCACCCCGGGTATGGGGGAGTCGGCCTGGGTGCTCACAGCTCACCCCGGGTATGGGGAAGTCGGCCTTGGCGCTTACAGCTCACCCCGGGTATGGGGGAGTCGGCCTGGGCGCCCACAGCTCACCCCGGGTATGGGGGAGTTGGCCTGGGCGCTCACAGCTCACAGCTCACCCCGGGTATGGGGGAGCCGGCCAGGGTGCTTACAGCTCACCCCGGGTATGGGGGAGTCGGCCTGGGCGCTCACAGCTCACCCCGAGTATGAGGGAGTCGACCTGGGCGCTCACAGCTCACCCCGGGTATGGGGGAGTCGGCCTGGGTGCTCACAGCTCACCCCGGGTATGGGGGAGTCGGCCTGGGCGCTCAAAGCTCACCCCGGGTATGGGTGGAGTCGGCCTGGGCGCCCACAGCTCACCCCGGGTATGGGGGAGTCGGCCTGGGCCCCCACAGCGCACCCCGGGTATGAGGGAGTCGGCCTGAGCGCCGACAGCTCACTCCGGATATGGGGGAGTCGGCCTGGGCGCCCACAGCTCACAGCTCACCCCGGGTATGGGGGAGTTGGCCTGGGCGCCTACAGCTCACCCCGAGTATGGGGGAGTCGGCCTGGGCACCCACAGGTCACCCCGGGTATGGGGGAGTCGGCCTTGGCGCCCACAGGTCACCCCGGGTATAGGGGAGTCGGCCTGGGCGCTCACAGCTCACCCCGAGTATGGGGGCGTCGGCCTGGGCGCTCACAGCTCACCCCGAGTATGGGGGAGTCGGCCTGGGCGCTCACAGCTCACAGCTCACCCCGGGTATGGGGGAGTCGGCCTGGGCGCTCACAGCTCACAGCTCACCCCGGGTATGGGGGAGTCGGCCTGGGCGCCCACAGCTCACCCAGGGTATGGGGGAGTCGGCCTGGGCGCCCACAGCTCACCCAGGGTATGGGGGAGTCGGCCTGGGCGCTCACAGCTCACCCCGGGTATGGGGGAGTCGGCCTGGGCGCTCACAGCTCACAGCTCACCCCGGGTATGGGGGAGTCGGCCTGGGCGCCCACAGCTCACCTCGGGTATGGGGGAGTCGGCCTGGGCGCTCACAGCTCACAGCTCACCCCGGGTATGGGGGAGTCGGCCTGGGCGCCCACAGCTCACCCCGGGTATGGGGGAGTCGGCCTGGGCGCCCAAAGCCCACAGCTCACCCCGGGTATGGGGGAGTCGGCCTGGGTTCTCACATCTCACCCCGGGTATGGGGGAGTCGGCCTGGGCGCCCACAGCTCACCCCGGGTATGGGGGAGTCGGCCTGGGGGCTCACAGCTCACCCCGGGTATGGGGAAGTCGTCCTGGGCGCTCACAGCTCACCCCGGTTATGGGGGAGTCGGCCTGGGCGCCCACAGCTCAACCCGGGTATGGGGGAGTCGGCCTGGTCGCTCACAGCTCCCCCCGGGTATGGGGGATTCGGCCTGGGCGCTCATAGTTCACCCCGGGTATAGGGGAGTTGGGTATGGGGGAGTCGGCCTGGGCGCTCACAGCTCCCCCCGGGTATGGGGGAGTCGGCCTGGGCGCCCACAGCTCACCCCGGGTATGGGGGAGTCGGCCTGGGTGCTCACAGCTCACCCCGGGTATGGGGAAGTCGGCCTCGGCGCCCACAGCTCACCCCGGGTATGGGGGAGTCGGCCTGGACGCCCGCAGCTCACAGGTCACCCCGGGTATGGGGGAGTCGGCCTGGGCGCCCACAGCTCACAGCTCACCCAGGGTATGGGGGAGTCGGCCTGGGCGCTCACAGCTCACCCCGGGTACGGGGGAGTCGGCCTGGTACACGCCTGGCTTAACGTGATTTTTAATTTAAGACTCGTTTGCGTCCTGTACAGATGCGGGGGCCGGACGTTGTGGTAATAACATAATGATATTTGTTACGTCTCGGTAATTTCCGGTGGAATATCATATGAATATAACATACAACCATAGCGCCATATTGCATTGTATTACATATTGCTGAAGCGTATAAAGTTCTTATGTTGGCGGCATACACATGTGACTGCTACCGCCCATCACCCGACATCACTCACTTGCCACTTACTTTCCCTCATCATCGCCCACGCCCATACTGAATCACTGAATCACTTTGGCAGCCCGGGTATGTCCGCAATGTGAACCGAATAGGCACATTATGCATCGGTATACCCGGCACATCTTTCACCCGGGTCGGGTGCGCTCGTGTTCATTCGGCATGCCGATAGTCTTCAGTTCCAAGGGACATTTGAAAGAAGATGGCGGATGATTAGAAAGTGACAGACTTGGCTGGTTCCGTTGTCCCTAAATGCACCGGACGTGACCTCAAATTGCGACCGGAAGAAGTCCACAATATGTTTACAAGGAGATGGATGTCCTCACCTTGGATGGCCCAGATTTCGCATAGAAAAACGGCATTCTTCCTCAAAAATGGTCATTTGAAACGTTTTCGACTTAAAGTGTTGGTGCCACGATTTTGTTTAGTTCAAAGTTTACTTGGTTTAAGGAAGATCAACAAATCAGAATTAGTTTTAAGGGAAGTTTACAGCTTTTATTCCACGATACCACTATACAGGCGTTCGTCAAAGGGGCAAAACTGAGGCCTGGCGGGTTTACTTCTGCGAGCATTGCATCTGAACGTTATTTAGAAATTCCCCAATGATGTCACAAGATCGACATGTGAGCTTTGATGCAGTGCGTAGGCATGTCGAGAGCGTGTATCCTGCTCATGGTTGAGTGCTTTTCGTTGAGTTCAAGCCCATTAGCTAGGAAAATCTGAGTCTTAATATGAAAGCACATGGGTTTGTATTCCCCCTTTACGTCACTTTCCTCGCTCACAGAATTTCAATTGGTAAGTTCAAAAATAAGTGGAAAAAGTATGACCTTCTACTACTTAGGGCGTTATAGCTCGATAATATAAGCGTGCAAACACACGCAGATTAATATGAGCTAAAGTTGTGTTGGCGTGTCACCGACTGTTTAAGGAGTCCTTACCATCCCCTTGCTTAGGGCGGTTTAAACCCACTATCTCCCTTCCCCCTGGAGCCGCTACAGGGTATTAGGACTATATTTTATTTGCATACGGCGTAGCCCTACTAACACCCCCGGAAGAGCAGTCACAAGTTGGGCATACCGAGTCTAGGCACAAAGACACGCACCCATTCTGCAGTAGTATCAACATGTTATGAGTATTGAATCGATTGTCAGACGGTCGAACTGCTTTCCGTACTTATTATATGGACACGAACAATTCTTCGAACAATGTCAAGGCGCAGGCGCAATGTACTTTCATGCCAGGAAAAACCTGCATACCGAGAAATAAAAGCGAAGCTGGGGAACACAGTTCTAATAATAATAATAATAATCAGTTTATTGCCAAAAGAACACACAAATTACATTCATTGAGTACATCTTTACAATACATTTATAGTGGCAAGAGCAGAAGCCAAAGGCTTATTCGCTCGTATATGGTGAACGTGGTTAGAGTTGAAATTGATTTGCCAGCAAGCTAACAAAGAAAGAAAGCGAGAAGAGAACAGTCAAAAGTAAATAATTAAATAAATAAACATAAAAGTATAGGAGCCATTGAATGTTGATTAACGTCTAGCACAGCTAGCCACAGTAAAAAAAACAAAAAAAAACATGTAAAGGCAACAGACTATTCAACAGTGACCGTGTTTAATATAATGCGTTTAACTTCTTTCTTAAACATGTATTTTGACGTGCAAAAATTTACCTTTCTAAGCCATTTATTAAATATCCTGGGACCCGTGGTTCTTATTCCCTTCTCAGATAAAGTAGTCTTTGGTTTATGTACCCGCAGATGAGTAGACGCCCTTGTATTATAACTGTGTACTTGCGACGTTGGAGTAAATATATCAGCGATAGTCCTGGGAATTGTACCTTGGTAGTAATTATACATAGTTATAACTATTTTATATTCATTTAGATAAACAATTGGTATCAAATTATACTTTAAGAAGAGTGGTTTTGTGTGTGAAAGCCTTGGTACTCCCGATATTATTCTAATGGCTCTTTTCTGCAACGTAAAGAGAGGTTTTAAATATTTATGACATGTACCGCCCCAAACTTCGTTGGCATAGTCAAGGTAAGGGTAAATAAAGCTGGAGTACAAGGTGCGTAGGGTGTCGCTGTTTAACAGCTTTCTTGCTTTCACCAAAATACCTATTCCTCGAGCAACCTTTCCCTTAATATATTGGATATGTTCATTCCATGTTAAATTAGCATCTAGTTGAACTCCTAAGAATTTCAGACTTGATACTTGCATAATTGTCTCTCCTGCAAGCCTAACCTCAGGACAATGATGAAGTTTCTTTTTGGCAGACCTAAATACCATATACTTTGTCTTTTTAATGTTTAAGGTTAATTTATTTAACCGCAGCCAGTACCTTACTTTATCCATCTCGTTATTAAGTGTCAGGATCATTTGATCGATATTTTTACCCGATATGAAAAAATTGGCATCATCAGCAAATAATATACCAAATAATAAGGAGCTGACATTTGTGAGATCATTAATGTAGATCAAAAAGAGAAGCGGCCCTAATACAGAACCTTGTGGAACCCCGTCTGCAATTTTAGAGGTAGACGAGTTAATGTTATTATATTCGACATATTGTTTACGTTCGTAAAGATAGCTTCTGAACCAGTTTAATGATATACCTCTGACTCCAAACTTTTCCAATTTTAAAAGCAGGATGTCATGATTAACAGTATCAAAAGCTTTTGACAAGTCCAGAAATAATCCTATGGTGTAGTCTCCTTCGTCGATAGCAGTAGAAATTTTATCTACAAGGAGCATAAGGGCCAGCGAAGTGGAATGATTTGACCTGAATCCAAATTGGTGTTCATACAGCAAGTTGTATTTATTAATAAAGTTGATAAGCCTATTATACATTAATCTTTCAAATATCTTTGAAAACGTTGAGAGGACTGATACTGGACGATAATTGCTAAATAGTTTATCGTCACCATTTTTAAAAACAGGAATTACCTTTGCGATTTTTAGCTCATCTGGAAAAACTCCCTGCCTAAGGAGAGATTTATTCTAAGATACCCGTAGCGCACTCTTGCATAATTTACCGCGGGTGGCCATTACACCGTAAGAATCCACACCATAAGACGTACGGTCAACCGAAAATTACAGACAGGGCGTTCAACCATTCATTCCCGCGAAATGAATCCGTGTGACATACTTGTGCTAAGGTAAGATTATAGGCTCAGACAAAGACACTTCCACATGATGCGCAGCCAGAAACCAGGAATATTTCTTATTTCCAATTATTTTTCTGACGGCATTTATATTTTAGCGACTGCCGTCGGTGTAGTTTTGATTTAACGGCAATCGTCGTAGGATTTCCAACGTGAGAGGCACTTTAGAATGAAGTATAGTAACGACAGGTGCGCCACGAGAGGGTGGCGGGGGCAAGGGCTCATGGTGGGGGTGGGGTGGGAGGAGGGCAGGGGCTCAAGGTGGGGGTGGGGGGTGGGCAGAGGTTTAAGGTGAGGGTGGGGTGGGAGGTGGGGGTGGGGTGGGAGGTGGGGGTCGTGGTGGGAGGTGTTAGTTGTGGTGGGTGGTGGGCAGGGGTTGAGGGTGGGGGTGGGGTGGAAGGTGGGCAGGGGATCATGGTGGGGTGGGGTGAAAGGTGGGCAGGTGCTCAGGCTGGGGGTGGTGGTGGGAGGAGAGCAGAGGCTCAGGCTGGGGGTGGGGGTGGTATGTGGGCAGGGGCTTAAGGTGGGGTAGGGGGTAGGCAGGGGCTCATGGTGGGGGTGGAGGCGGGAGGTGGATAAGGGCTCAGGGTGGGGTGGTGGAGAGAGGAGGGCAGAGGCTCAGGGTGGGGGTCGGAGGTGGATAGGGGCTCAGGGTGGGGGTGGTGGTGGGAGGAGGGCAGGGTTCAGGGTGAGGGTGGTGGTGGGAGGAGGGCAGGGGTTCAGGGTGTGGGTGGTGGTGGGAGGTGGGCAGGGGTTCAGGGTGAGGGTGGTGGTGGGAGGTGGGCAGGGGTTCAGGGTGAGGGTGGTGGTGGGAGGAGGGCAGGGGTTCAGGGTGGGGGTGGTGGTGGGAGGTGGGCAGGGGTTCAGGGTGTGGGTGGTGGTGGGAGGTGGGCAGGGGTTCAGGGTGAGGGTGGTGGTGGGAGGAGGGCAGGGGTTCAGGGTGGGGGTGGTGGTGGGAGGTGGGCAGGGGTTCAGGGTGTGGGTGGTGGTGGGAGGTGGGCAGGGGTTCAGGGTGAGGGTGGTGGTGGGAGGAGGGCAGGGGTTCAGGGTGGGGGTGGTGGTGGGAGGTGGGCAGGGGTTCAGGGTGAGGGTGGTGGTGGGAGGAGGGCAGGGGTTCAGGGTGTGGGTGGTGGTGGGAGGTGGTCAGGGGTTCAGGGTGTGGGTGGTGGTGGGAGGAGGGCAGGGGTTCAGGGTGAGGGTGGTGGTGGGAGGAGGGCAGGGGTTCAGGGTGTGGGTGGTGGTGGGAGGTGGGCAGGGGTTCAGGGTGAGGGTGGTGGTGGGAGGAGGGCAGGGGTTCAGGGTGTGGGTGGGGGTGGGAGGAGGGCAGGGGTTCAGGGTGAGGGTGGGGGTGGGAGGAGGGCAGGGGTTCAGGGTGAGGGTGGTGGTGGGAGGTGGGCAGGGGTTCAGGGTGAGGGTGGGGGTGGGAGGAGGGCAGGGGTTCAGGGTGTGGGTGGTGGTGGGAGGAGGGCAGGGGTTCAGGGTGAGGGTGGTGGTGGGAGGAGGGCAGGGGTTCAGGGTGTGGGTGGTGGTGGGAGGTGGGCAGGGGTTCAGGGTGAGGGTGGGGGTGGGAGGAGGGCAGGGGTTCAGGGTGAGGGTGGTGGTGGGAGGTGGGCAGGGGTTCAGGGTGTGGATGGTGGTGGGAGGAGGGCAGGGGTTCAGGGTGAGGGTGGTGGTGGGAGGAGGGCAGGGGTTCAGGGTGTGGGTGGTGGTGGGAGGTGGGCAGGGGTTCAGGGTGAGGGTGGTGGTGGGAGGAGGGCAGGGGTTCAGGGTGTGGGTGGTGGTGGGAGGTGGGCAGGGGTTCAGGGTGAGGGTGGTGGTGGGAGGTGGGCAGGGGTTCAGGGTGTGGGTGGGGGTGGGAGGAGGGCAGGGGTTCAGGGTGAGGGTGGTGGTGGGAGGAGGGCAGGGGTTCAGGGTGAGGGTGGTGGTGGGAGGTGGGCAGGGGTTCAGGGTGAGGGTGGGGGTGGGAGGAGGGCAGGGGTTCAGGGTGAGGGTGGTGGTGGGAGGTGGGCAGGGGTTCAGGGTGTGGGTGGGGGTGGGAGGAGGGCAGGGGTTCAGGGTGAGGGTGGTGGTGGGAGGAGGGCAGGGGTTCAGGGTGTGGGTGGTGGTGGGAGGTGGGCAGGGGTTCAGGGTGTGGGTGGGGGGTGGGAGGAGGGCAGGGGTTCAGGGTGAGGGTGGTGGTGGGAGGTGGGCAGGGGTTCAGGGTGTGGGTGGTGGTGGGAGGTGGGCAGGGGTTCAGGGTGAGGGTGGTGGTGGGAGGTGGGCAGGGGTTCAGGGTGAGGGTGGTGGTGGGAGGAGGGCAGGGGTTCAGGGTGTGGGTGGTGGTGGGAGGTGGGCAGGGGTTCAGGGTGTGGGTGGGGGTGGGAGGAGGGCAGGGGTTCAGGGTGAGGGTGGTGGTGGGAGGTGGGCAAGGGTTCAGGGTGTGGGTGGTGGTGGGAGGAGGGCAGGGGTTCAGGGTGTGGGTGGTGGTGGGAGGAGGGCAGGGTTCAGGGGGGGTGAGGGTGGGGGTGGGAGGAGGGCAGGGGTTCAGGGTGAGGGGTGGTGATGGGAGGTGGGCAGGGGTTCAGGGTGTGGGTGGTGGTGGGAGGAGGGCAGGGGTTCAGGGTGTGGGTGGTGGTGGGAGGAGGGCAGGGATTCAGGGTGAGGGTGGTGGTGGGAGGAGGGCAGGGGTTCAGGGTGAGGGTGGTGGTGGGAGGAGGGCATGGGTTCAGGGTGAGGGTGGGGGTGGGAGTGGGAGCAGGGCAGAGACTCAAGGGTGGGGGTGGGAGGAGGGCAGGGGCTCAAGGTGGCGTTTGTGGTGGGAGGTGGGCACAGATTCCAAGTGGGGGTGGGGTGGGGTGGGAGGTGGTGGTGGGAGGTGGGCACAGATTCCAAGTGGGGGTGGGGTGGGGTGGGAGGTGGTGGTGGGAGGTAGGAGTTGTGGTGAGAGGTGGGAAGGGGTTGAGGGTGGGGGTGGTGGTGGGAGCAGGGCAGAGGCTCAGGGTGGGGCTGGGGGTGGGAGGTGAGCAGGGGCTCATGGTAGGGTTGGTGGTGGGAGGTGGGCACAGGTTCCAAGTGGGGATGCGGGTGGGAGGTGGGCAGAAGTTTAGGCTGAGGGGGAGAGGTGGGCAGGGGCTCGGGGTGGGGGTGGGGGTTGCGAGGAGGGCAGGGTTCAGGGTGGGGGTGGTGGTGGGAGGTGGGCAGGGGTTCAGGGTGGGGGTGGTGGTGGGAGGTGGGCAGGGGTTCAGGGTGAGGGTGGTGGTGGGAGAGAGGGCAGGGGTTCAGGGTGTGGGTGGTGGTGGGAGGTGGTCAGGGGGTTCAGGGTGTGGGTGGTGGTGGGAGGAGGGCAGGGGTTCAGGGTGAGGGTGGTGGTGGGAGGAGGGCAGGGGTTCAGGGTGTGGGTGGTGGTGGGAGGTGGGCAGGGGTTCAGGGTGAGGGTGGTGGTGGGAGGAGGGCAGGGGTTCAGGGTGTGGGTGGGGGTGGGAGGAGGGCAGGGGTTCAGGGTGAGGGTGGGGGTGGGAGGAGGGCAGGGGTTCAGGGTGAGGGTGGTGGTGGGAGGTGGGCAGGGGTTGAGGGTGAGGGTGGGGGGTGGGAGGAGGGCAGGGGTTCAGGGTGTGGGTGGTGGTGGGAGGAGGGCAGGGGTTCAGGGTGAGGGTGGTGGTGGGAGGAGGGCAGGGGGTTCAGGGTGTGGGTGGTGGTGGGAGGTGGGCAGGGGTTCAGGGTGAGGGTGGGGGTGGGAGGAGGGCAGGGGTTCAGGGTGAGGGTGGTGGTGGGAGGTGGGCAGGGGTTCAGGGTGTGGATGGTGGTGGGAGGAGGGCAGGGGTTCAGGGTGAGGGTGGTGGTGGGAGGAGGGCAGGGGTTCAGGGTGTGGGTGGTGGTGGGAGGTGGGCAGGGGTTCAGGGTGAGGGTGGTGGTGGGAGGAGGGCAGGGGTTCAGGGTGTGGGTGGTGGTGGGAGGTGGGCAGGGGGTTCAGAGTGAGGGTGGTGGTGGGAGGTGGGCAGGGGTTCAGGGTGTGGGTGGGGGTGGGAGGAGGGCAGGGGTTCAGGGTGAGGGTGGTGGTGGGAGGAGGGCATGGTGGTGGGAGGTGGGCAGGGGTTCAGGGTGAGGGTGGGGGTGGGAGGAGGGCAGGGGTTCAGGGTGAGGGTGGTGGTGGGAGGTGGGCAGGGGTTCAGAGTGTGGGTGGGGGTGGGAGGAGGGCAGGGGTTCAGGGTGAGGGTGGTGGTGGGAGGAGGGCAGGGGTTCAGGGTGTGGGTGGTGGTGGGAGGTGGGCAGGGGTTCAGGGTGTGGGTGGGGGTGGGAGGAGGGCAGGGGTTCAGGGTGAGGGTGGTGGTGGGAGGTGGGCAGGGGTTCAGGGTGTGGGTGGTGGTGGGAGGTGGGCAGGGGTTCAGGGTGAGGGTGGTGGTGGGAGGTGGGCAGGGGTTCAGGGTGAGGGTGGTGGTGGGAGGAGGGCAGGGGTTCAGGGTGTGGGTGGTGGTGGGAGGTGGGCAGGGGTTCAGGGTGTGGGTGGGGGTGGGAGGAGGGCAGGGGTTCAGGGTGAGGGTGGTGGTGGGAGGTGGGCAAGGGTTCAGGGTGTGGGTGGTGGTGGGAGGAGGGCAGGGGTTCAGGGTGTGGGTGGTGGTGGGAGGAGGGCAGGGGTTCAGGGTGAGGGTCGGGGGTGGGAGGAGGGCAGGGTTCAGGGTGAGGGTGGTGGTGGGAGGTGGGCAGGGGTTCAGGGTGTGGGTGGTGGTGGGAGGAGGGCAGGGGTTCAGGGTGTGGGTGGTGGTGGGAGGAGGGCAGGGATTCAGGGTGAGGG
>OZ025263.1:22443700-22600898 GCA_964019135.1 Arenicola marina
TGTTATAAGATAATATATATTTTTATTTAAATCTTTATAAGATTAAATATTTTAAATTAGATTTTTATAAGATTATATTATTTTAATGTATTATTACTATAAGATTAATATATTTTATTATTACTATAATATTATTATATTAATATTATTATTGTGATAACATGTGGCTGTTATTATTGCGTAACATATGCCCGCGTCTTTCAGGCGAGATGGAACAATACGCCATCCGAGGCCCCAACGGAGAGATGATGCGACCCCGATACCCAGGGGCCATGCAGGGCATGCGGCATCCCCCGGGCGGACCCCTCCAAGGGGCGGGCCGCGGCTACCCCCAGGGCATGCCCCCGGGGATGGGGCCGGGGGGCCCGTACCATCCCTCACAACGCCACCCCAGTCAGTTCATGGAGATGCAGAGGCAGCAGGTATGTGACAGTGACTATATATATGCCTCTCCCTGGGGTTTTCGAGGGCCAAGTTAGCCTTCATGTATGGCCTTTAAATGATACATCGTGCGTCGCTATTTATGGATTGCGCATTTATGGAGCACATGATAGGGGTCGTAGTCTATATGGAAAATAAGTTTGTTATGCAGGATAAGCACAACTCCGGCTCACTCTGAATGTATAATACACCTGAAAAATGAGAAATATGGGCGGTTCTTTGACAAGCGAGAGGCCATTGAAAAAATAATTTGTGGTTAGTTTGGGTCTGGGTCATTAAACACTTGATCATGTGCAGGGAAAAGTCTGGGAAATGTCTGGGACCCCCCCCCCCCCACCCCTCTCCCCCTGCGCCCTTAGTGCTGGGAACATATGGATGTGTCTAGTTTTAAGTTATGGAGCCAAAACGGAGATGCGGGGTGGGTGAAATGGGAGTGTGATGGATCGTTACTGCGATGGGCCATGAGGACATGTTGTTTAACCATGTCTAAAAGTCTGCATGTATCATAGACCTGTATTCGCGCACTAACTGCGGTAGATGATATCTTTGACTGTTGCCTTTCTTTGCGTCTCCTTCGCCTCTGATGCTTGCGGTGGTGGTATATCCAGGCTCCAAAACTCCTGCTTAGCATGTCACTTGTTACTAAAATCTCCTCTGACCAGTAACAAAAATCGCCCACTGTAATCTCACGCTCCACTGGCGCCGGGTGTTCAAGCCGTAACGGGTGGCACGATACAGCCGTACCCACTGAAAGTGCCGTCACAACCCAGTCAAATCAAATTGATCCGTACCGGAATTGTAATGTGTTGCTTGTTTGGAGTCCGAGCTTTAATTCGACTCCACCGATCAATGTTAAGTTCAGCTCCAGGGTCTAAACAGGCGTTATAATGGGCCATAAAATAAGAATATATGTGAATGTTATTATTGTGGGGCACGGGTAAGTTCTGAGCCGGGGACGCTGGATGTTTTGTTGTGGTTATGGTTTCCTATGTACTGATGTAGGGCGCTCGGTTAATATGGTACTTTAGCTCTCGAATGACTTATCTTTGCTGTACTCTGGGGCACCTGGTTTGACTACCTGCCAGCACGCCAGCCTGTAGTCTGTCTATCTGTCGTCAGTCAGTCTGTCTGTCTGTCTGTCTGTCTGTCTGTCTGTCTGTCTGTCTGACTGCCTGGCCCTGTCCTATCGCCGCTGTCTCTCTCTTTCTGTCTCCAGGAGACTCCACTCTCTGCCTCGGAACGTCACCGTATTCCCTACCTTCAGATGTTCCAGGATCGCCTCCGCCAGCGGTCCGCCGCCCAGGGGGGTGGACCCCCCCGGGGGCCCGCCCAGTTCCTGCCCGCGGGTCACCCCGTACCCCCCAGAATGCCGCCGGGCGCCATGGAAGCGCAGTTCAGGCCCGGGATGCGACCCCAGGGCATGCCCCCGGGGGCCCCGCCCGGTGCCCCCGGCGCGCCGCCCACCTCTCCCGGCGCGGGGTCGCGCTATCCCACAATGCAACACCAGCTGCAGCACCCGCAGATGGGTGCCCGAATGATGAGGGCGCCGCCAGGGGGCGCGACCAGAATGGCCTACGGCGCGCCGCCGCCGCCGCCGCCGCAGCAGCAGCAGCAGCCCGGGATGATGCCTGGAGTAGCCGGACCCCACCCCAGGCCGCCCCACCCTCCCGTCCTCATGGAAACCGGCATGCGACCCCCACGTCTGGCAATCCCTCAACAGCAACATCAGCCAGGGGTCCCCCCGCCAGGATCGCAGCCGGGGACCCCAACCACCCCTCTGACCCCTCTGACCCCCGGGCAGGCCTCTCCAGGGCTTCTGCGACCCCCGTTGCCTGGCCACCCGGGGGTCGGTCCCCGGCCCATGGAGGCCCAGGGAGCGGGGGCCGTACCCTCGCTGACTGCCATCACCACCATCTCCACCCAGAGCATCACCCAACCTCTCGTCACCAGCGCCGCCGTGCCCGTCACCCAGCACCAACAAACGGTCTCCATACCAACCGGAGCCCACGGCCCCGCCGTGCCGGGACACCCCCACCCCCACCCTCACAGATCATGCGAAGAAGGCGAAAAATCGGATGACCAGTTGGAAGACCTTTTCAAGTGTAAGTTTTCAATCTCTCTTAGAGTCATGTTTTTCGATAATAATTTTTTTTATTAGTTGCTTTTCCTCCGTGATATAACGGGGATTAAAGTAGTATTGTATCTTGGCTTATTCTTTCTGACCCGACTCCCTCGCCTCCCGTCCACCCCCCCCCCCACCCCCTACCTCTTATAACCACTATAGTCTAGATTCAGGCAGTCGTATAGTCTAAAAGGGGGGCGGGAGGAGGCATCTGTTATTGGACATAATTATTTGGTTCTTATGTTAAAACATTTGATATACTTTTTTTAATTGCAATATAACATATTTATATAGTCTTGTATTTATGTATCTTAACGTTTAAAAAAGGCGTTCAGACACTTATGCCTGAAACAGACAACTTATACCTGGAAAAGACACGACACTCCAGACACTTATGCCTGTTTTTCCGTCTTCTCTTTGCCAGGCGACGGTTCCTTTAACCTGCTGGAGTACGCAGACCCGGAATTGGACCAAACTCTGTCCGAGGTGCACGACAAAAGCATCTTCGACGAGCATCTGGGCATCAAAAAACTGGAGGAGGAAGAGGAGGAGGAGGCGGCTGCAGTTGCCGCCGCCGCCGCAGCAGCAGCCGCAGCAACTACTGCATCTGGAACAGCATCAGAGGGAGGGAAGCCGGAGTATGGAACAGCAACTTCAACCACTTCCTCTCCCACAGCGGTGACGGCGTCGTCCGCCACCCCGAAGGAGCCCCCCCGTAAGGTGACTAGGAGGGGTCAAACGGAGGAAAAAGCCAAAGCGGCTGTTCCAAAAACCGCGCCCACCCCCGCCGCGGGCGATGCTGTAAAACCCAAGGAAGCTGTGACGGCGACTCCTGCCGCGCCAACGACTGCTTCTACCACCGCCACTGCCGCTGACAAGAAGAGCATTGAGACTCCCACACCGGCAGCCCCGGCCCCAGCAGTCGTCCTGGCAGCCCCGGCCGTCGCCTCAGCAAAGCCTTCCCCCACGACGGCCTCCCCGAAAGCGAAGGCCGCGCAGCCTAAAGCCAGCAAGGCCTCCCAGCGGGAAAAGAGCGAGACCGCCGTTGCCAAGGAGACGGATCGCTCGGTGACCCCTTCCAGCGGCAGCGGAGGTTCGGGACCCTCGACGCCTGGCAGCGCCGACTCCTCCAAGAATTCCACCAGGAGTTCCGACTTCCAGTCCAAATTCCTCGAGTTCAGCCAGCGGCGGAGTCAGTCTCGCGACGCCGACGGCGCCGAGGTAGAGCCGAAGAAGAAATCTGGCTCCGGTGGCGCCGCCGCCGCCGCCGCTGCGTCCGCTACAGCCAGTACCACCACCACCACAACGACCACCAGCACCGTGGCCACGACGACGACGACGACGTCCATCTCCCCGACGACGAGCGTGCCCCCCGCCGTCAGCAAGCGGTCCAAGTCGCCAACGGCGCGGGCCAGCACTCCCACAGCGCGGGCCAGCACCCCCACGGCGCGGGCCAGCACCCCCACGGCGCGGGCCAACACCCCCAGGTCGGCCACTGGCCCGCGCGGCGACCGCTCCGCCTCCAACGGGGCGAAGAAGCGGCGCGCCAGCGGCGGCCCGGGCGTCACCACTAAGGCCGACGGCAAGAAGTCCCCCGTGACCAAGTCCCCCGAGGGCCGTGAGCGCGGCGGCGGAGGGAGGCGGGACCGGGACAAGGACCGGGACGGCCCTGGTGGGTCGAGGCCCGGGTCGGCCGCCGGCAGCCTCCCCATGCAGGTGGACGGTGCCGCCGACGACGACGACGATGATGATGATGGTGATGGTGGGTACAGCGACGAGGAGATGGCGATGTACGGCGCCATCATGTTGCGGCGGGAGGGGCGGTGGGGCTGCGGCTCCCAGCCGGACCCGGAGTCGGACCCGGAGTCAGAGTCGGCCCTGGGGCCGGACGTGGATCCGGACCGGGACCTGGGCCTGTCTCCCATCATGCAGGTGGATGGCGCGGGCGATGAGAAGCCGGACAAGTCTGACACGGAGACCGCCAGCGTGCCCCCCTCGCCCGCCTCCCGCCAGGACTCAGGCCCCACCGAGACCCCGCAGATGGCCCCCGGCGGGGTGCCCGTCGTGTCCGCCGGCGCCCCTGCCCCAGCGCCCGCCCAGGACCAGGCCCCCGCCGCCGGCGCCGCCCCCGCCCCCGCCGTCGCTGCCACCGGACCACAAGTCGCCCAGGTTACGCCTTCGGCCGGTCAACCCGGAGGGGTGCCGTTACCGGAGCAACAACAGCAGCACCAGCAACAACTGCAGCAACAACAACTACAGCAGCAACAACAACAACTACAGCAACAACAACAACAACAACTACAGCAGCAGCAGCAGCAACAACAGCTGCAGCATCAGTCAATGGGTCAAGTCCCCATGGCAACGAGCCACCAGCAGGTCGTTTCCATGGGGATGGCACCGGCCGGGGTTGGTCCCGGGGCGGGGACCCAGGTGCGGATGCTAGGCGTGGGCCCGCGGCCGCCGCACACCGGTCAGCCCGGCATGCACGAGGCGCCCACCTCCCAGGGCATCCCCCGCAACATCCAGCAGATGCTGAACCAGGGGCCCCCGCCGCCGGGCTCCATGGGGATGGGGACCCGACCCCCAGCCAGCAGCCAGCTGGCCGCCATGGCCGGGATGGCGCCGCGCATGCCCGGGATGGCCGCCCACCCCCCGGGGACCCAGCCCCCGCAGATGCACCCGGGGCAGGCCGGCCCGCAGCAGCAGCAGCAGCAGCAACAGCAGCCGCAGCAGCCGCAGCAGCACGTCAACGTGCCCATGTCCTCTCAAATGCAGATGCAGCAACAGCAGTACAGGGCTCCTCTGTCTTCTATGGTGGCCATGGCAACCGGCACGGGGGGCCATCTGCCCATGCAGATGAGGACTCGCATGGAAGGACCCCACAGCGGCAGTCCCATGCGCGCCCCTCCCCCCTACCCCGGCCAGCAGATGCAGTTTCACCCCGGCGGCCACCCGGGTCACCACCCTGGTTACCAGCAAGGTCAGATGGTGATTCAACAAGGTCAGATGCCCCCCGGTCACCCGCGACACATGCAACAGGTCCACCTGAGTCAAATGCCCCGCCGTATGGGGCCTATGCCAGGGCAAATGGTCTCGGGGCACCCGGGTCAAATTATCCAGCAAGGCCCCATGCCTCAAGGTCACCCCGGTCAAATGCCCGGCCAGATGCCCCAAGGTCATCCAGGTCAGGCAGGTCAGATGCCTCAAGGTCATCCAGGTCATGCGATGCATCAACTGCCGCCCGGTCACCCTGGTTACCAACAACAGATGATGGGTCAGAGGCCCATGGGGGTCGGGGGACAACCGCCCCACCCCCACTCGTCTCAGCACGGGCCGCTCATCCACTCACCTCACCCCGGACAGTCCCCGCGGCCGATGTCGTCCCCCCACCCCAGCCCGTCACCCCACCCCGTCCTGTCCCCTCACCCAGGACAGTCGCCCCACCCAGGCCAGTCCCCTCATCCCGGACAGTCCGGGCAGTCCCCTCACCCGGGGCAGTCCCCTCACCCGGGGCAGTCCCCTCACCCCGGGCAGTCCCCCCACCCCGGGCAGTCCCCCCACCCCGGGCAGTCGCCCCACCCCGGGCAGTCTCCACACGCGGTGCACTCCCCACACTCCAGCCCGCACCCTGGTCAGTCCCCACGGTCGGGTCAGTCGCCTATGGGACCCCCTCCGACCATGGTGGGCAAGCCCCAGCAGACCTCGCAGGGAGGGCCCCACCCCTCCGCTTCCCCGCAGGCCGGCATGATGTCACCCAAGCCCGTCAACTCGCCCCACCCCCGCCCCAGTCCCCTCCCGGGACCCGGGCCGTCCCCGCAGTCCCTCATGGGGCAGCAGGGGGTGGCCTCCCCCCGCTCAGGACCCTCCCCGCACCCCTCGGCCTCCCCCATTCACTCCCCGCACCCGCTGTCCCGGTCCGGCACCCCGCAGATGTCCCCACGCGGACCCCTGACCCCCGGGTCGGCCCCCGAGACCCCGCTGTCGACACCCACGGGGCAGGTCCCCCTCCTCCACCAGGGTGACGCCTTTGGCGGGAGGACGTCTCAGGGGCCCCCGGAGTACGGCCCCACCCCGGGCAGTCCGGCAGTCTCCCTGACGCCCTCACCCCAGCACAGCATCTCCCAGCTGACGGGCACGGCGGCCCCGACCATGACGGCCGGCACCGTCCCCGGGGTGGCCCAGACGACGCTCGCGACCCCCGCGCAGGGGTTCCCCCCGCAGCAGTTGATGGTGCAGGGGCCCCAGCACGGGCCGCAGCCGCCCCCCGCCCTGCATCACATGCCCCGCCACATGGGCCCCCCGCCTGGTATGCAGCAGCAGCAGCAGCAGCAGCAACAGCAGCAACATCAGATGCAGCAGATGCAGCAGCAACAGCACATGCAGCAGCAGCAGCAGCAGGGCGGCCTACGCCTGATGTACCAGCACCCCGGGGGTCCCCGCCCGAGGATGATGCTCTCGGTGCGGCCCCGCCAGCCGATGGACCCCCAGCAGGTGCCCGTGTCGGCCGCCGGGGACCCCAACCAGCCGCACTCGACCATCGGGGCCTTGCTCAGCCAGCAGCGAGGGGGGGCCCCGCCGCCGCACTCCATGGCCAGCCAGATGCAGATGCAGGGTCCCCCGGGCATGCGCATGCCGCACCCCGGGGGCGGCGGCCCGCAGCCCTTCCACCCGGGCATGCGGCTGGCGCCCCCCAACTCCACCGTGGTCACCACCCAGCCCATGATGGGCGCGCCCGGCCCGCCTCTCCAAGGGGGTCCACCCTCCACCCAGGCGCAGTTCGGTCACATGGACCCCGCCGGGATGATGCACTCCGGGGGTGGGGGGCCGGCTGGGGGGCCGGGTCAGATGGCTCGGCACCCGGCCGCCGGCAAGCAGCCCTCCCCTCACGCGGGCACTCCGGCTGGCGGGGCGGCCAACAGGAAGGCTCCTGTGCTGCTGGATGAACAACCCCTCCTGCTAGAGGACCTTTTGGAGCAGGTGAGTGCGCACCGTGTCTACCACTCGCCGTCATCTCCAGCTTAACACTGACCAGTAATGTAATATTGCCTTTTATTAATACTCTTCAAACTGTCGTTAATTTGTGTATCATAAATTCATATAGTCCGGTACTTTTCTTGAAAAGATGTCAAACTTGTGCGACTAATGCAGTAATTTACAGGGTTGTTTTGCTTTAATCATGTGGCAATGCTTTTATCTGTTAAATGTTTGAATGTGCTAGACAGCCAAGTGTACCATGTATACTATATAGATGTGTATCACTGTGAGCCAGTGCATGGGTAGTTCACGCTTCGAGTAGAGACCTCACTTCACAGTCCGGAGTGTTCAGTCGCACCACCCTCCCCCCCCCTTTATTTTTTTTGCCGGCACCATAATACGCGGCACTGAGCTAGATCTATATATATATGCACTATAATCAGTAAACAGACATCGCTGACACACGTCACCCACGCGATTAGTTGAGGTATACAGCCATAAGACGGCATGAGTGAGTGAGTTACTTCAGGTCTATGTACCTCTGTAGTGGTGTTGGTGTCGGCTGCACTGTGTCCATAAAGGTCCATGTGTGGATCACAGGGATCCGCCATGTCCTTCCAGGAGAAGCGAGAACAACGCCGCCAGGTTGAACAACAAGCCATGATGCACCAACAGCAACAGCAACCGCAGCAGATCCAGGGCGTCGGGCCCCACCTGCCTCAAGGTGGTGGTCAGGGTGGTCAGGGTCCCCAGGCGGCGGGCGCAGGACCGCCGACCTCCGGCCCCCCGCCGGTCTCCGGGCACCCTGGAGGGCTGGCGGGCGCCGGGCAGCCACGCCCCTCGCCGGCCCCCCCGTCGGGCCCCCCGCCGGGCCCCGGGAGCGACCCAGGCTCCGGACTGGCCGAGGAAGAGTTCGTCAAGATGAACATGGAGGGGATGATGTCGCCGGAAGTGAGGACAGCCACCGGAAGTGGCCCCGCGCCGGGACAGCCGCCAAGGTCAGTCACACGCCGAGAAAGATTGATTTGTATGCTGATTATGCATGTAACAGGGACAAATGACATAAATTATCAGACAATTTCCATATTCTCACACGCTAATGAAAACTGGAAATATCAAAGCAGAAATGTGTCGGTGGTGGTTTTGGTGTAAAAAAAATCAGTTTTCAGTAATTATTGTAATTCAATAATTATTTCTATTTCCTTCAACTAACGCGATTGCTTTGTTAGTAGGCTCCAACACATGCAAGAAGCTGGACCTTGGACTCAACACCACGGTCACCAGGCCCCCATGGGGCTGGCCGGTCACCATGACAACATGCCCCCGGGAGTCCAAGCCGGTCCTCTGGGACCCAGGCAGCCCACCCCTCAGCACAGCCCCCGCACGCCGTCGCCCTACCCCAGCCCGCAGCAAGGCGGGCCAGGGGTGATGGGCGGCCCCGGAATGGGGCCTGGGGGACAAATGGGCCCCTCCACGGGGGTCCTGTACCCCCCGGCCAGTCACAGCCCGGCCGGCCCCCAGCCTCCGCCGGCCGAGCCGCCGCCCAAGCCTCCGGGGCCTCCGAAAGGTAGGAGGCCCAAGAGTAAGCAGGTTTACATTCTTGGCATGCTTGGTTTGATACCCTGTCTTCCAAGCATGGCGGAACCCTGCTCCGACCCTAGTCGTTTCGCAGACGGAATCCAGAGCCTCTAGTACTTGTGTTCAGGCGTGTATCTAATGCGAAACGAAATTCTACGATCGCTTTTTCTGGTCTAATTCCTTCTGAGGCCCTTGATGAAGTTTCTGAAACAACGAACTTACTAACGTGCTCTGCGTACACCCTGGCTCGATATGTCAGCTATAGTCTACATCTATTTTTATTTAGAGCTATCCAAATATCTTAACTGGAATGCGATATAATCCGCTAAAGAAACAAAGACCAAGAAAGAATTTACTAACACCTGCGTGTTGGTGTATTTAAACATATACCCTTGCTATATATGTCAATTATCCCGTTTACGATGTTCATGTGACCTAACCCTAACCCCTACTGGATGGGACTGGAATGGATATCTTCAGCATCCATAGTGTAACTTAGTACATGATGATGATATGACCAATGGAAGCAAATGGAAATGAACCCGTGGAAGCCGTTATGGCAGTAATTCTTGCTCAGTTGCCAAGCGCACTGAGCTGCACACCACACTAGGGGTTCGAACTCACTACCACGACAAGGTTAAACTTGGCCCGTTGACCGTAGCCAGGCATCTCCTGCCTTGCTTGACGCCAAACTGAACTTCACTAAATCCAACATGGCGCAGTGCGTCACAGAAACCATGGCAACCCGAAAAACACGTGGTCTGGGCGTCGCTATGGTAACGGAAACCCGTCGCTATGGAGTCGCTCAAAGAGCGTAGCTGCTGATATGTGCTTATTTGTATCTAACGACTGGTGTGACCACTCGGTCCCAGGTACGAGGCGTGCCAAGGCCTTGCCTGGGCCAGTGATGTGTATGTTAATGGTAAACGCGGCTTGAGCTAACATGAATGCCCCACCCTTTCGTACGTAGCTTAGATCGCTATAGCCTTAATTAACACTATGCAGGATGGCCTTTTCTGTCACTGCCCGATGTGTTTGCTGCATGACTTATGAAAACTGAATAGCTACATAACGGAGTCCAGTCAATATGGGCTGTTGGCATGCAACATTAGTAATCAATAAACCTGTTCATTATCATCATTTTGTAAAATCTAAATTCATATTGAAGGGATCTCAATGTTTTAGCCGTGAAGAATAGACTACAATGTGTAATTTCATGTAATGTTATCATCATTTTGTAAAATCTCAATTCATATTGAAAGGATCTCAATGTTTTAGCCTTGAACATGTTGAAGAATAGACTGTGTAATTTCATCTTGTAATGTTATCATCATTTTGTAAACTCTGAATTCATATTGAAGGGATCTCAATGTTTTAGCCCTAAAGAATAGACTACAATGTGTAATTTCCTCTTGTAATGTTATGGCAAGAGGTGTCTGTGGGTCGTTATTCCACGTTACCACGAACCAGGCTTTCGTTGTTGCTCACTTATTATAAGTGCCTACCGCTTTAGTGCAAGAATCGTTTCCCTGGTCCCTAAAATGGCGGACGGAGCGCTCTTTCAATGTGTCAATGGCGGGGTAAGCATGTATGACCGTGTGGGGGATGGCCTTGGCTTGCAGTGCCGGCGGGGTAAGCATGTATGACCGTGTGGGGGATGGCCTTGGCTTGCAGTGCCGGCGGGGTAAGCATGTATGACCGTGTGGGGGATGGCCTTGGCTTGCAGTGCCGGCGGGGCAGCCCATGACGGAGGAGGAGCGGCGCCAGCAGGTACATTACGAGGAGTGGCTCATGCAGCACGGCAACTGGCTGGGTATGCAGGTCAAGTACCTGGAGGCCGAGGTCGGCAAGCACCGCAAGGTCAAGAAGGCGCTGAACGCCAAGCAGAGACAGGTGGGTCACGTGCGCGGTGCCACGTGCGCCGGGGCGCGGTGCCACGTGCTTATTGTCGCCTGGGATCTGAGGGCCGCCCCGATAGCGCAGTGGGTTAGAGCGCGCGCGTGGAGCGTTCTGGCCATCTGGCAGAGCCTAACGGCACGTGGATCGGTGGTTCGAGCCCCGCTGTGGCCATGTCTGTGTGGTCGCAGGATAAAGATCCCATGTCCTTCGCAAAGAGTAGGGGGTTACCCCGGGGACATGGCTCCACGCTTCTCTTTCTTCGCCCATTGACGCGATATAACCAGAATTGGTTAAAGCGTCCGGCATATACAGCCATATGTATATACATACTGTGGAGGTATTTGTGCGGGCGAGATAAAGATATATAGAGATAAAGATCTATTATATCTGCGCAATGAGTAGGGGGATACACCCGGAGACGTGGCTCTTCTCCATCTTGCCATTGTCACGATAAATCCTCCCTTTTGTTATCACTGTACGCAAACGACGGCCCGTAACTGCAGATACGGTCAACCAAAGATGGCGGAAGGTAGTGTCAGTTGAATATTTTATTCGTCATTTGTTTGAAACTGACTGCATCGGCCGTGACAAATCTTCTACATCGTCCAACGAAGTTATGAGGCTGCTATTGTGAAAACAAGATAACAACCATTGCTCTAATTAGATCGTAGTGACGTCATGTAAAAATCTACGATGTTAGCTATAAGTGAAACTTGGGGTCAACGTGCGGTGAACACTGCAAAAACGCTCGACATCATTTCGAAAGGACATCACAGATGACTCGCCAATGACCTATTGCTCATGATTTGACCGCGAATTGACACTTCACTGGACATACCGTCCTCCCTTTTTAGTTGCCCGTATGTGTGGTTACGTCGTTAAGCCTAGGTCCTGATGAGCTATAATCGAGGGGTGTAACAGGGAAATGGATGTAAGAGGATAACGTTAATCTTGGCGCCCGGACAGGCCAAGAAGCAGGGCGGCGAGCTGTCGGAGGCGGACACTGCGCATCTGGAGCAGACCAGTCAGGAGCAGAGCAAGCTCCAGAAGCAGCTGGAGAGCTTCCGCAAGCAGCAGCGAGCACACCAATCGACGATCCAGGACTACAGAGCCAAGCAACAGGTGTGTGTGGCGGTCCGGGTCCGGGTCGTTGGGGGGGAGGGGGGGGGGAGTGGTGTCAGGATCGTTGGGAGGGGCGGGGGCGGTGTCAGGGTCGTTGGGAGGGGAGGGGCGGTGTTAGGGTCGTTGGGAGGGGAGGGGCGGTGTCAGGATCGTTGGGAGGGGCGAGGGCGGTGTCAGGGTCGTTGGGAGGGGAGGGGCGGTGTTAGGGTCGTTAGGAGGGGAGGGGCGGTGTTAGGGTCGTTGGCAGGGGCGGGGGCTGTGTCATGGTCGTTGGGAGGGGCGGGGGGGGGGAGTATCAGGTTCGTTGGCAGGGGCGGGGAGGTGTCAGGGTCGTTGGCAGGGGCGGGGAGGTGTCAGGGTCGTTGGCAGGGGCGAGGAGGTGTCAGGGTCGTTGGGATTTATATTTGTCATATTATTATAAGTTATATTATAAGTTTATATTACTTTTCTCCAGGAGAGGTTTGGCGGCCCGAATTGGGGGCCCCCAGGACAGGTTGGCCCCCAGGGCCCCCCCGGACCCATGGGACCCCAGGGACTCATGGGGTCAATGGGACCTCTGGGGCCCCACGGTCCCCCGGGACCCCCAGGCCTGGCCTCGGGCCCCCCCGGCATGATGCCCCAGCCCCCGCAGACCATGACGGCCATGGGGCCGGTGGCCTCGGTGACGTCCCCGCCTCCCCGGATGCCCGGGGCGCCGGGGCAGAACCCGCCCGTTGCCCCGGGAGACGCCCTCCACCCGCGAGCCCCCGGCAGTGTGATGAGCGCGCCGGTGCGCCTGCCCCCCTCCGCCCGGCAGGAGTACGACGCCTACATGCAGGACCGACTGCGGGTGATGAGCCAGGGCCCCAGGGCCACGCTGGTGTCCGGGGTAAGTGTTGGCCACCCTCCCGCCCACCACCACTCCATCCCCCTCCCGCCCGCCCGCCCGGCCCCCTCTCCTCTCCCCCCTCCGTGTACCCCCCCCCCACCCTATCAACGCCCATACTCTGCTGCACCCGTTTTTTCAAACACCAGCACTCTTCTTCCCACTGTGCCTCCCCCCTCCCCCCCCCGATAAAACACCGCCCCCCTGTGTGTGAAACAAGTCTGCCGACCATGCTATCTCCCTATACCACGACGAGCTTACTCCTCTCAGTACCCCTAACATAGCTGCATCAGCATGGGGATCCACAACATCACCATAGTAACTGTCTGGTTGTGTTGCACCCTTTTATGGCCGCCGCTACAGTGGTGAAGCTCTTGTGGACCACCCTCACCCCTGATGAACCGCTCTCATTCACCCTCACCCCTCACAAACCACTCTTGTGGACCACCCTCACCCCTGATGAACCGCTCTCATTCACCCTCACCCCTCACAAACCACTCTTGTCGACCACCCTCACCCCTGATGAACCGCTCTCATTCACCCTCACCCCTCACAAACCACTCTTGTCGACCACCCTCACCCCTGATGAACCGCTCTCATTCACCCTCACCCCTCACAAACCACTCTTGTCGACCACCCTCACCCCTGATGAACCGCTCTCATTCACCCTCACCCCTCACAAACCACTCTTGTGGACCACCCTCACCCCTGATGAACCGCTCTCATTCACCCTCACCCCTCACAAACCACTCTTGTCGACCACCCTCACCCCTGATGAACCGCTCTCATTCACCCTCACCCCTCACAAACCACTCTTGTCGACCACCCTCACCCCTGATGAACCGCTCTCATTCACCCTCACCCCTCACAAACCACTCTTGTCGACCACCCTCACCCCTGATGAACCGCTCTCATTCACCCTCACCCCTCACAAACCACTCTTGTCGACCACCCTCACCCCTGATGAACCGCTCTCATTCACCCTCACCCCTCACAAACCACTCTTGTCGACCACCCTCACCCCTGATGAACCGCTCTCATTCACCCTCACCCCTCACAAACCACTCTTGTCGACCACCCTCACCCCTGATGAACCGCTCTTATTCACCCTCACCCCTCACAAACCACTCTTGTCGACCACCCTCACCCCTGATGAACCGCTCTCATTCACCCTCACCCCTCACAAACCACACTTGTCGACCACCCTCACCCCTGATGAACCGCTCTCATTCACCCTCACCCCTCACAAACCACTCTTGTCGACCACCCTCACCCCTGATGAACCGCTCTCATTCACCCTCACCCCTCACAAACCGCTCTTGTGGACCACCCTCACCCCTGATGAACCGCTCTCATTCACCCTCTCCCCTCACAAACCACTCTTGTGGACCACCCTCACCCCTGATGAACCGCTCTCATTCACCCTCACCCCTCACAAACCGCTCTTGTGGACCACCCTTACCCCTGATGAACCGCTCGCATTCACCCTCACCCCTCACAAACCACTCTTGTCGACCACCCTCACCCCTGATGAACCGCTCTCATTCACCCTCACCCCTCACAAACCACTCTTGTCGACCACCCTCACCCCTGATGAACCGCTCTCATTCACCCTCACCCCTGATGAACCGCTCTTGTGGACCACCCTCACCCCTGATGAACCGCTCTTGTGGACCACCCTCACCCCTGATGAACCGCTCTCATTCACCCTCACCCCTCACAAACCACTCTTGTGGACCACCCTCACCCCTGATGAACCGCTCTCATTCACCCTCACCCCTCACAACCCAATAACTTTCCCCTGTCCCATGACCCTCATCAACCTTACTCCTCATGAGACCGCTTGCCAGTCTCAGTGACGCTGTACCCCTCTCACCCGTGAGGCCTGGCATTCACTAGACACCGGTCTTTATTTACCCTACCCTTAATCCCTCCCCCCCTTAAACCGTCCTTAAACCGCCCATAAACCACCTTTAAACCGCCCTTAACCAACTCTTTACCCGCCCTCACCCCCACCCTTAACCCGCTCTTTACCCGCCCCTAACGAGTTCTGCATGCCCCCTCCCCCCACCTCTATCCCCCTCCCCCCCCCTTTCCCGCCTCCCCACCCATGCCTCCCCATGACCCCCCTCCTCTCCCCCCCCCCCCCTCCCCCTGGGGTGACCAGCCTGGTGATGTCTGTTCTCTTCCCTTAGATGTGGGAGCCCCACTGCCTGCCAGGCCCCGCTCTGGGTCTCCAGCGTCAAGCATGTGTAGGTGGACCCCAACTAACAGCGATTGTCTCTCTGCATGCAGAGTTTACAAATGAACACCGCAGATCGACTAGTCAGGGTGTCTTTTCTTCATTTGTCTTTACCTCCAGTGATTGTGTTTTTGTTTTTTTTGTGTTTTTTTTCAAGAATCATGCATCGGATATAAAACCCTATGAATCAAACCTCATTTTCCAGCAAATATTATTATAAGGCATTTTTTAGCACATCATGCTTAGGTAGAATATTTATAACCAAATTTATTCTATTGCTTCTTTTTGATTGATTGATTGATTGGTTGAACGAATCACCTTTTTCTTTTTTGATAGAAGTGTTTTCACTATTATTATAATAATAATAATATGACAATGAAAAAGTGCCACAACAACGCTGGCGTCAGTTTTGCTGCCAATTGCTTGGGAAGCTGTAGTGTGGGGCTAGTTAACAAATAGAGATAGAAATTGTGGCTGGCTGGGAGTAACCCCCCCGACAGCCGCCCATGCTTTCCATTATAGGGTGCCTTGCATTGTGAAGGTGATGGTCGCCTGTTGTCTTGGCCCGAGCAAAGCCCCTGAAGCACTGAGCCCCAGGTGTCCTGGTGCTTCACACACTGTTTCTCTGCTAGACACGTTTGCGCTGGGTGGTCTTTTTACATGTGGTGACATTAATACCATATTCGGACTATTTTGAAGGCAGTCCAATTGTTATGCATTGTCTCCTATTTTTCCTCCTCGGTTCAGCAGATAGGGGAAGAATTAGAACAGCTGAAAAAGTCTCTACACCAGTTGTTAGAGCAGGTTGGCAATTTCTTCTTAACTACGTATCTGTAAAGAACTGCAGCAATTGACCCGTATTTATTCAAAATCTACGATCAGCGGATCGGAATTACATTTTTGTTTACAAAATGCATAGAATATAATGAACACGATATATTGATAAAGTTAAATTAAATGTTTTTAATTGGTACTTTTAATTTACATGGCATTTGGCTGTAATACGATGAAGGGTGAACTGCTGTGGTTTTTCTCTATAGGGCGGCTCCTGTAGTTTGTCGCCTGTTTCTGTTGTCGGTTTGTGGTTGTTAACAGTATGGGAATGTTCGTGTGTTGTCCGCCATCGCCTGTCTTAATACATTCATTACGGAATTAGAGGTGTCATTTTATTTTTCGTTTTTTCTTCATTTTGGTCAGACGGTAAAGTTCCTTGCAATACATATTGAATATTGACCGACCGGGTATAAAAACCAAACAAAAAAGGCCTTTGTCTGTCGGAGTTTGACACGTGTTTGTGTTTTTGTAGAGCTTTCGCGGGTCAGTGTGATATGTTTGTATAGTGATAGTAGCTCCTGTGATAGGACTGTGTGGGGTATCGTTGGCGTATTGTCGTGGTGAGTGGCTGGCTGCTGTTAGGACTAGTTGGTCTGTTCGTCACTAGGCGGCGCCCGGGTTCATGGGGACACGTGGGGCTGTCGTGTCCCGGTTGTCGTTCTATTTCAGTTCTCGTCTACGTCATTACATGTTAATTAACGGCGTCCTCGTTTCTCGTCATGAAGATGTTTTGTCGCCATGGCAACGGCCTGGTTTAACCCTCATACTGCCCATGCCATCTGATACCCTCCGGTACACACCCTGTGAAGTGTGAGTACCTGGCTATCGACCTTGTCGGATATATATATCAACGTGTTGAGAGGAGACCATTTTCCATGAAACACCGTCTGGATTTTCATATTGTCTCCTTCGTCGGTCTCATCGTAGTCTAGTCTCACGTCTCCAATCCGTGTCCTGGTATAATATTGTTATCGTGTATCGTCTCGTTGTGGGTATAGCCCACGTATACGTCAGTTGGCGGTGTTATACCGGGGTGCGATCCTCCAGCATCAAGCATGATTTGTGCCACGTGGCATCCATCATTGTTCGAGGAGGTGTCTGCACAAAGATGGCCAAAACCATCGTTTCCATGCTTGGTCGAGGATCTGGTTTGACGTCATTGTGACGTCACCGTTCTGGTTCGATTCTCTGCGGTGCCATTCTTTATCGACGTGGCCGTTCGCCCTGATTTATGAGGTGGTCTCTTCCACATCTATAGCTATATAGGCACTGCTACGTATCGTGTATGCCAGGTGGTTTGCAGGGAGCGTGCCGCCGCTGCACATGTAGTTATTTCTTAACACATGAAAGGTTCTTGCCACAGCTTGAGCTACTGAGCGTTGCCTGTGTCCATCTGTCGGATTGGCCAATGCTATTACTTCTGGGTTTTTTTTCCAGTTGTAGCCTTTTAGACTTTCGTCATACGGCTATAGATACTTAGTCTTTCTTCGGACGGCTATAGATATTTAGGCTTTCTTCGGACGGCTATAGATATTTTGGCTATCTTCGGATGGCTATAGATATTTAGGCTTTCTTCGGACGGCTATAGATATTTAGGCTTTCTTCGGGTGGCTATAGATATTTTGGCTTTCTTCGGACGGCTATAGATATTTTGGCTATCTTCGGATGGCTATAGATATTTAGGCTTTCTTCGGACGGCTATAGATATTTAGGCTTTCTTCGTGTGGCTATAGATATTTTGGCTTTCTTCGGACGGCTATAGATATTTTGGCTATCTTCGGATGGCTATAGATATTTAGGCTTTCTTCGGACGGCTATAGATATTTAGGCTTTCTTCGGGTGGCTATAGATATTTTGGCTATCTTCGGATAGCTATAGATATTTAGGCTTCCTTCGGACGGCTATAGATATTCAGGCTTTTTTCGGACGGCTATAGATATTTAGGCTTTCTTCGGACGGCTATTGATATTTTGGCTTTCTTCGGACGGCTATAGATATTTAGGCTTTTTTCGGACGGCTATAGATATTTAGGCTTTCTTCGGACGGCTATAGATATTCAGGCTTTCTTCAGACGGCTATTGATATTTTGGCTTTCTTCAGGTGGCTATAGATATTTTGGCTATCTTCGGATGGCTATAGATATTTAGGCTTTCTTCGGACGGCTATAGATATTCAGGCTTTCTTCAGGTGGCTATAGATATTTTGGCTATCTTCGGATGGCTATAGATATTCAGGCTTTCTTCAGACGGCTATTGATATTTTGGCTATCTTCGGATGGCTATAGATATTTTGGCTATCTTCGGATGGCTATAGATATTTAGGCTTTCTTCGGGTGGCTATTGATATTTTGGCTTTCTTCGGACGGCTATAGATATTTTGGCTATCTTCGGACGGCTATAGATATTTTGGCAATCTTCGGATGGCTATAGATATTTAGGCTTTCTTCGGATGGCTATAGATATTTAGGCTTTCTTCGGACGGCTATAGATATTTAGGCTTTCTTCGGACGGCTATAGATATTTAGGCTTTCTTCGGGTGGCTATTGATATTTTGGCTTTCTTCGGACGGCTATAGATATGTTGGCTATCTTCGGATGGCTATAGATATTTAGGCTTTCTTTCGACGGCTATAGATATTTTGGCTTTCTTCGGACGGCTATAGATATTTTGGCTTTCTTTCGACGGCTATAGATATTTTGGCTTTCTTCGGACGGCTATTGATATTTTGGCTATCTTCGGATGGCAATAGATATTTTGGCTTTCTTTCGACGGCTATAGATATTTTGGCTTTCTTCGGACGGCTATAGATATTTTGGCTATCTTCGGACGGCTATAGATATTTAGGCTTTCTTCGGACGGCTATTGATATTTTTGGTTTCTTCTCACGACAATGGCTATTCAGCGTTTCTTGTGTCATTGCTATTTTGGACTTCTCACGAAAATAGATCCCTAAGGTTTCTCCTCTATAGCTATTGCTATAGCTATTTAGGGTTTCTCCTCCGGGCAGTAGCTATATAGAGATTCTCTTCACAACAGTAGATCTTTAGGGTTTCTATTCACGACAGTAGATCTTTAGAGATTCTCTTCACAACAGTAGATCTTTAGGGTTTCTCCTCAGGGCAGTAACTATTTAGGATTTCTCGGCTATTGCTGTAAAGCAATGTTGACTGTAATATGCATAGTGACAGACCTTATGAGTCAGCCCGCTGCCCATAGCTTGATCGCTGCTCGCCTTTAGCCAAACTCCGCCCTTCACGTATCTGTCTCTCTATCCACCTATCTCTATTGCCTATCTATTTCGCTAGCTCTCCACTTTAACGTATCTGCCAGTCTAGGTAGACCGCCCTCGGCAGGCTAAGTGATTAAGTCTACTAGTGACCGCTGTAGCTGCACGGGGCATGGGAGAACACCTCCTTGATTATAAGCCAATCTCCGCTAACTGTAGTAAATTCACCGTGCTGTGGTGGTTGTCTTGTGTTACCTGTGTCGCCTATACTGATTGGTGGTTATAAGGCTGGCGAAAACATATTTTGGATTAATTAATTAATTAATGAACTAATACCGCTGCTAACTAGCTTTTTAATGCTTTTGACTTTTTTGTAGGATTTTTTTTGTTGTAGACTCGCTTCACGTACACGTCGTAGTGCTTATGATAAGACTGGGCTGTACTGTTAATGTGTGGGTTGGAGCCAGATGTTGTTTTAGTCGCTGTTACTCTGCGATACGATGTCATGGATTTCATTTGTTTTACACCAAGGGCCAACTCTAAGCACCCTACTTTTTAAAACCATATTATGGCCAGCTATTTAACTCTTATTTTGAAAATCCATGTCTAAATAAGTCGTCATGCATTGCGAGCAAGGGTAGATTTAGTCTGAAAGTTGTACTTTAATACATCTGTCCTATATTTATTAATCTACCAACTCGCCACCCATTGGGCTGAATAAAACTTTACTTACCATAAGTAGAAAAGTTTAGTAGTAAGTTTATTTAGCACAAGAGGCCATCAGGCCCATAGTACATACAGGGTTATAACATAATTAATACGGTGTAACAGGATATATACAGGTTAAATTTCAACGTTTGTTTGGTGCAATGTCTTTGCCTTGTATAAATGTATATCTTGCCTTCCACTATCATTTAAAGCTTTTCATCAAATTTTGACTTAATTATGTTTTACTTAATTATGCAACATTGTCTTGGTTTCTATTGCACCCATGATTCCTGGACCTTAATGTTAACCATCAGGCCAAACCCATTATTAATCTGACAACATGTAGACGGGTGTGAGCGACTGACCATTCTGCATGGGGAGAGGGTATGCTAACGCCAAATTTGAGAGGTGTGACTTTTTCTGCAGCTATTTAAGCTGTTTTGATACATTTCTTTGTGCTAAGCCTCCTATGCGTGAACGATGGTTCCTTCATGAGCAATAAGTGAGCGATACGTGGGTTAGTCACACAAAAGAAGATGGTGCTGTGGTGAAATTATGCATGGGGAGAAGATATCCTGACGCCAAGTTTTGGAGATGTGGAAGTACAAAGGGTAGATGATATATTTACACAACTAAGGATAGATAACATATTTAGACCACCAAGGGTAGGTGACAGACTTATACCACCAAGGGTAGGTGACATACCGGTATTTACACCACCAAGGGCAGGTGACATATTTACTCCACTAAGGGTAAGTGACATTTACACCACCAATAGTAGGGGACAGACTTACACCACCAAATGTATGTGACAGACTAACACCACCAAATGTATGTGACAGACTTACACCACCAAATGTATGGGACAGACCTACACCACCAAGGGTGGGTGACATATTTACGCCACTAAGGGCAGGTGACATATTTACACAACCAAGGGTAGGTGACATATTTACACAACCAAGGGTGGGTGACATATTTACGCCACTAAGGGCAGGTGACATATTACACAACCAAGGGTAGGTGACATATTTACACCACCACGAGTAGGTGACATTAGGCTAGGTAACATATTTACACCACGAAGGGTAGGTGGCATTAGGGTAGGTGACATTTACACCACCAATGGTAGGTGGCGGCCGGTGCTGAAGAAGGTTGCCCACTTTCAGGACGAGAACAACCCGTTCAGCGAGTCCTACCAGCAGCGCCAGCAGTATGAGAAACTCCAGAAGCAGGAGGAACAGCGGCTGCAGATGGTCAGGCACGTGGAGGAGCAGAAGGCCCTGCAGCAGATGGAGGGGGGCGTCTCCATGGCGACCATGCCAGGTGAGGGGGGCGTCTCCATGGCGACCATGCCAGGTGAGGGGGGCGTCTCCATGCCGACCATGCCAGGTGAGGGGGGCGTCTCCATGCCGACCATGCCAGGTGAGGGGGGGGGGGTGGGGGCGTGCCTGGGGCTGTGATAGTTGGGGTGGGGTTAGCTTGGGGGATAACGATTTTGTAACTACAATTTAACAGGCGCGTGGCGTATTTGACTTCAGGCCAAGCGGTTGCGGGTTCAAATCCCCTGTGTGTCTGACGCCGTGGCCTCCAGTCATATGTGCACTAGGGTGGCCTAAAACACCGAACAACCCATCCCTTCCATGATCCTTCATCCTTTCATCTCTTCGTCCCTGAAATCATATTCCGGTTTTAACTCATTCGGGCACGAAGATGGTCATGAAGGCCAATCCATGTTCTGTTATCAGTGGCGGATTTCACGAACGCCGTTTGGCTGACTACGGAGCTTAATCGACTAAAGTTCCGTTCTATGTTAGTGAAATAGATATAGAAATATAGAAATAGACCCCAGCACCACATGTGAGGACTTAGGTGTTCACCAGTGTCGTCTCTTGTTGCTCTCCAGACACTCCCATGATGATCGCTGAGCCCGGACCCCGGTCCTTCCCCTTCTCGCCAGATGGCGCCCCCAGGTTTCCCGGTCAAGGTCCGCGATTTCCCGGAGAACTTTTGCGGATGCAAGGTGAGTAGAACCGCAAACAACGAAATGTGTTGCCAGGACAGCATATCCTCCCTGTGGCTCAGTGGGTAGTGCTCTTCAGATCGGCCACCCGTGTTCGATCTTTGGGTGAGTCTGGGATGTGTCCACATTGTTCTCAATGGCATGAGACGGTGTTTCATTTTGCTTAGTCCACGTGTGTACTGAAAGATACTTCAATTTTGAAATACCGATATGTCTCTGCTCTTGGCCTCCAGATGTGCCAAAAGCGAAAATAATCCTAATCATAAGATGATGTTTACTTACATTTTGACATTTTTGTGAAGTTTAGTTTAGCGTAAGTGAGTAAGGATTATGAATACGGGCCCTGCGATTGGTGGTTCGCTGTTGACCCGCGCGGTGGCGCCACCGGGTATATTTCTGTGCAGGTAGTGACTTAATATAATCTGTTTGCAGGGCCTCGTTTCCCCTGCGCTCCGGGCCAGCCACCCTTCTCCAAGGCCGGGGGCCCGGGGGGTGAGGTGCCCGGCCTGGGCATGCGACCGGGGATGACCTCATCCTACGACCCCCAGAGCCAGCACAACGTACCCTTTCCGCAAACGTCAGGCGCGCAGCAAATGTATCCAGGTATCCTAACGCGCCGTCCGTCCGTCCGTCTCCTGTGTTTTAAGTAAATGCATCTGTGACGTCACAATGGTATGACGTCACGTATGTCTTGATTTATTTATTTTTTCCTTTGTTGCCTATCAGTTTCGTTCCTAGTCAGTCTGTTTGCTTGATTACTCGGTATGTATCGTTGGTCAGCACTGGATCATGTTGGGTTATCGGTGTTTGTGACCTGCATGTGACCTGGTTACGTAAGGGCGTCCGCTGCGCACGCCATCTGGCGACTGGGCGCGCGACTAGGAGCCTTGTCGTTAGCTGTTAACTTCTCACTGAAGCTCCTTGTATAAATAGTTAACGTTTCAGTCAACACTTTATTCGCCTGCTCAACGCGGTTATGACCTCGGGAATGGGGGGCGGATGTATACCGGTTTTAAACAAAGTATATATATTAGTATAAATAATCAGTCACATCTTGTGACTCGATCATCGCACAAAACGACCCATGGTACGAACAAAACTCGGGAATAACTGTAGGGGCACAAGGCAAAGTCCTTCTAGCATCTAGAAAGAACCTTTTGGTAGATACCGCACGTACTTCATCTTTACTGAATCGTATCTGTCGTGGTTAATGATTTTGTCTACGTTCCCCGAGAGCTCCCAGCTTATTCATGGGATAAATTTGTTATGGGAAAAATACAATAAATTATTGAAATATATATATGTTTGGTTGTACATATATTGCGGAGGCATATGAACAAAGTGTTGACTAAGTTTTGTTGATAAGTTGACTTAGCGTTGTTATCGCTGCTGGTGTGACTGTGCTTTGTGATGGCCACTTGTTGTACAATGTGGTACAGTGTGGTACAGTGCATATCTGTCGACCTTTGTAGGCATCGCCCCCATGACAACAGTTCCCGGCCAGCTAACGGCTACCGCGACACAGGCGCAAATGATCTCGTCAGATGGCGCCACCGTTCAGTTGCCGCTCCCTTCGACTCAGTCGTTGATGGGCTGCGCGGGCGGCGTCCAGGGGGGACCCCCTAGCTCCCTCCCCCTGGGTGCCTTCACGGGCCTGTCCTCCCCGTCCCTGCCACCCCTGGGCGGCGAGCAGCTCAAGGTCTCCCCCGGGGTGACCCACGCCGGTGGGGGTGGTGTGCAAGCCCCCCTCGTCGCCCCCCAGGAACCCCCCCAGCCCGCGCCCCCCAAGCGCAAGAAGCCCCGGCAGAAGAAAAAGAAGAAGGCTGACGACGTGCCCCCCGGATTCCCGCCCGGCCCCCCGGCCGCCGCCGCCACCCCCGAGGGGGGGTTTGAACTGGGGCCCATGTCCTTCGGAGGGCTTGGCCAGCACGTGGCGGCTGACGGCGCCCTAGGTTGGTCCTGTTGTGTGACTCTTCCCCGAGTTATCTCTCTTCCATTATCTACTACTCCACCCCGCCTCGCTCCGCTCCACACCACACCAGCACCGCGGCCCTCGGTGTGGGCGGCTCCAGGGTGGCCGAGGCATGGCTTCTACCGCACATCGCTCAGCCTGAGCAGCTTGCTCCAACCTCTCTCCCTCTCTCTCTCTTCTCTCTCCCCCACTCTCTCGCTCTCGCTGGTCCCAAATATATTCTCCATCTCGCTGTTGCGGAATCTCTCTCTGTTTCTCGCGCTCGGTCTTTTCTCTCATCTCTCTATCTGTCTCACCTCTCACTCTGCCTAGTGGTCTCTTCTCTAACCTCTCACTCTGCCTGGTTTTCTCTTCTATAACCTCTGACTGCCTGGTTGTCTCTTCTCTCACCTCTCACTGCCTAATTGTCTCTTCTTTCAATCTGGACGGCTCTGTCCATCTCTCGGTCTGGCTCTATCTCGCTCCGTCTCTCACTGTTTCTCGCTGTCTTTTCTCCCTATCTCTCACTCGCTATCTGTCTCTGGTATTTTTCCTATATCGCTCACTCTCTGTGCCGGTCTCTGGCTATTTCTCTCTAGTTCCTTCCCTCTCCCTTTCTCTATCCCGGTCGGGTGCGTGGCTCTTCATTTGGTAACATTTACCCGCATGTTCCCCTGGTCTTCGTCCCCTTGTATAAACGTCTTCTGTCTCAGAGCGGTAAGGTTGGATACTTGACGTCGCAAGATATCCGTTAGCATGTAGCGCTCTTGTCTGCATTCTCTCCCCGTATCAACGCATCTCTGTTCCTGGGTTCGGGTGGTGTCAATCCTCTCTGTACCTGAGTTCGGGTGGTGTCAATCCTCTCTGTTCCTGGGTTTGGGTGGTGTCAATCCTCTCTGTTCCTGGGTTCGGGTGGTGTCAATCCTCTCTGTTCCTGGGTTCGGGTGGTGTCAATCCTCTCTGTTCCCGGGTTCGGGTGGTGTCAATCCTCTCTGTTCCTGGGTTCGGGTGGTGTCAATCCTCTCTGTACCTGGGTTCGGGTGGTGTCAATCCTCTCTGTTCCTGGGTTCGGGTGGTGTCAATCCTCTCTGTATCTGGGTTCGGGTGGTGTCAATCCTCTCTGTTCCTGGGTTCGGGTGGTGTCAATCCTCTCTGTTCCTGGGTTCGGGTGGTGTCAATCCTCTCTGTTCCTGGGTTCGGGTGGTGTCAATCCTCTCTGTATCTGGGTTCGGGTGGTGTCAATCCTCTTTGTTCCTGGGTTCGGGTGGTGTCAATCCTCTCTGTTCCTGGGTTCGGGTGGTGTCAATCCTCTCTGTTCCTGGGTTCGGGTGGTGTCAATCCTCTCTGTACCTGGGTTCGGGTGGTGTCAATCCTCTCTGTACCTGGGTTCGGGTGGTGTCAATCCTCACTGTTCCTGGGTTTGGGTGGTGTCAATCCTCTGTACCTGGGTTCGGGTGGTGTCAATCCTCTCTGTACCTGGGTTCGGGTGGTGTCGATCCTCTCTGTACCTGGGTTCGGGTGGTGTCAATCCTCTCTGTTCCTGGGTTCGGGTGGTGTCAATCCTCTCTGTATCTGGGTTCGGGTGGTGTCAATCCTCTCTGTTCCTGGGTTCGGGTGGTGTCAATCCTCTCTGTTCCTGGGTTCCGGTGGTGTCAATCCTCTCTGTTCCTGGGTTCGGGTGGTGTCAATCCTCTCTGTTCCTGGGTTCGGGTGGTGTCAATCCTCTCTGTTCCTGGGTTCGGGTGGTGTCAATCCTCTCTGTTCCTGGGTTCGGGTGGTGTCAATCCTCTGTACCTGGGTTCGGGTGGTGTCAATCCTCTCTGTACCTGGGTTCGGGTGGTGTCAATCCTCTCTGTTCCTGGGTTTGGGTGGTGTCAATCCTCTCTGTACCTGGGTTCGGGTGGTGTCAGTCCTCTCTGTACCTGGGTTCGGGTGGTGTCAATCCTCTCTGTACCTGGGTTCGGGTGGTGTCAATCCTCTCTGTACCTGGGTTCGGGTGGTGTCAATCCTCTCTGTTCCTGGGTTTGGGTGGTGTCAATCCTCTCTGTTCCTGGGTTCGGGTGGTGTCAATCCTCTCTGTTCCTGGGTTCGGGTGGTGTCAATCCTCTGTTCCTGGGTTCGGGTGGTGTCAATCCTCTCTGTTCCTGGGTTTGGGTGGTGTCAATCCTCTCTGTACCTGGGTTCGGGTGGTGTCAATCCACTCTGTACCTGGGTTCGGGTGGTGTCAATCCTCTCTGTTCCTGGGTTCGGGTGGTGTCAATTCTCTCTGTTCCTGGGTTTGGGTGGTGTCAATCCCCTCTGTTCCTGGGTTTGGGTGGTGTCAATCCTCTCTGTTCCTGGGTTCGGGTGGTGTCAATCCTCTCTGTTCCTGGGTTCGGGTGGTGTCAATCCTCTCTGTACCTGGGTTCGGGTGGTGTCAATCTTCTCTGTTCCTGGGTTCGGGTGGTGTCAATCCTCTCTGTTCCTGGGTTCGGGTGGTGTCAATCCTCTCTGTTCCTGGGTTCGGGTGGTGTCAATCCTCTCTGTACCTGGATTCGGGTGGTGTCAATCCTCTCTGTTCCTGGGTTCGAGTGGTGTCAATCCTCTCTGTTCCTGGGTTCGGGTGGTGTCAATCCTCTCTGTTCCTGGGTTCGGGTGGTGTCAATCCTCTCTGTACCTAGGTTCGGGTGGTGTCAATCCTCTCTGTTCCTGGGTTCGGGTGGTGTCAATCCTCTCTGTTCCTGGGTTCGGGTGTTGTCAATCCTCTCTGTTCCTGGGTTCGGGTGGTGTCAATCCTCTCTGTTCCTGGGTTCGGGTGGTGTCAATCCTCTGGTCCTAGGTTCGGGTGGTGTCAATCCTCTCTGTACCTGGGTTCGGGTGGAGTCAATCCTCTCTCTACCTGGGTTCGGGTGGTGTCAATCCTCTCTCTACTTCTGGGTTCGGGTGGTGTCAATTCTCTCTGTACCTGGGTTCGGGTGGTGTCAATCCTCTCTCTACTTCTGGGTTCGGGTGGTGTCAATCCTCTCTGTTCCTGGGTTCGGGTGGAGTCAATCCTCTCTGTACCTAGGTTCGGGTGGTGTCAATCCTCTCTGTACCTGAGTTCGGGTGGTGTCAATCCTCTCTGTTCCTGGGTTCGGGTGGTGTCAATCCTCTCTGTTCCTGGGTTCGGGTGGTGTCAATCCTCTCTGTTCCTGGGTTCGGGTGGTGTCAATCCTCTCTGTTCCTGGGTTCGGGTGGTGTCAATCCTCTCTGTTCCTGGGTTCGGGTGGTGTCAATCCTCTGGTCCTAGGTTCGGGTGGTGTCAATCCTCTCTGTACCTGGGTTCGGGTGGAGTCAATCCTCTCTCTACCTGGGTTCGGGTGGTGTCAATCCTCTCTCTACTTCTGGGTTCGGGTGGTGTCAATTCTCTCTGTACCTGTGTTCGGGTGGTGTCAATCCTCTCTCTACTTCTGGGTTCGGGTGGTGTCAATCCTCTCTGTTCCTGGGTTCGGGTGGAGTCAATCCTCTCTGTACCTAGGTTCGGGTGGTGTCAATCCTCTCTGTTCCTGGGTTCGGGTGGAGTCAATCCTCTGTACCTGGGTTCGGGTGTTGTCAATCCTCTCTGTACCTGGGTTCGAGTGGTGTCAATCCTCTCTGTTCCTGGGTTCGGGTGGTGTCAATCCTCTCTGTACCTGGGTTCGGGTGGTGTCAATCCTCTCTGTTCCTGGGTTCGGGTGGTGTCAATCCTCTCTGTTCCTGGGTTCGGGTGGTGTCAATCCTCTCTGTTCCTGGGTTTGGGTGGTGTCAATCCTCTCTGTTCCTGGGTTCGGGTGGTGTCAATCCTCTCTGTTCCTGGGTTCGGGTGGTGTCAATCCTCTCTGTTCCTGGGTTCGGGTGGTGTCAATCCTCTCTGTACCTGGGCTCGGGTGGTGTCAATCCTCTCTGTTCCTGGGTTCGGGTGGTGTCAATCCTCTCTGTTCCTGGGTTCGGGTGTTGTCAATCCTCTCTGTTCCTGGGTTCGGGTGGTGTCAATCCTCTCTGTTCCTGGGTTCGGGTGGTGTCAATCCTCTCTGTACCTGGGTTCGGGTGGTGTCAATCCTCTCTGTTCCTGGGTTTGGGTGGTGTCAATCCTCTCTGTTCCTGGGTTCGGGTGGTGTCAATCCTCTCTGTTCCTGGGTTCGGGTGGTGTCAATCCTCTCTGTTCCTGGGTTCGGGTGGTGTCAATCCTCTCTGTTCCTGGGTTCGGGTGGTGTCAATCCTCTCTGTTCCTGGGTTTGGGTGGTGTCAATCCTCTCTGTACCTGGGTTCGGGTGGTGTCAATCCACTCTGTACCTGGGTTCGGGTGGTGTCAATCCTCTCTGTACCTGAGTTCGGGTGGTGTCAATCCTCTCTGTTCCTGGGTTCGGGTGGTGTCAATCCTCTCTGTTCCTGGGTTCGGGTGGTGTCAATCCTCTCTGTTCCTGGGTTCGGGTGGTGTCAATCCTCTCTGTTCCTGGGTTCGGGTGGTGTCAATCCTCTCTGTTCCTGGGTTCGGGTGGTGTCAATCCTCTGGTCCTAGGTTCGGGTGGTGTCAATCCTCTCTGTACCTGGGTTCGGGTGGAGTCAATCCTCTCTCTACCTGGGTTCGGGTGGTGTCAATCCTCTCTCTACTTCTGGGTTCGGGTGGTGTCAATTCTCTCTGTACCTGGGTTCGGGTGGTGTCAATCCTCTCTCTACTTCTGGGTTCGGGTGGTGTCAATCCTCTCTGTTCCTGGGTTCGGGTGGAGTCAATCCTCTCTGTACCTAGGTTCGGGTGGTGTCAATCCTCTCTGTTCCTGGGTTCGGGTGGAGTCAATCCTCTGTACCTGGGTTCGGGTGTTGTCAATCCTCTCTGTACCTGGGTTCGAGTGGTGTCAATCCTCTCTGTTCCTGGGTTCGGGTGGTGTCAATCCTCTCTGTACCTGGGTTCGGGTGGTGTCAATCCTCTCTGTTCCTGGGTTCGGGTGGTGTCAATCCTCTCTGTTCCTGGGTTCGGGTGGTGTCAATCCTCTCTGTTCCTGGGTTTGGGTGGTGTCAATCCTCTCTGTTCCTGGGTTCGGGTGGTGTCAATCCTCTCTGTTCCTGGGTTCGGGTGGTGTCAATCCTCTCTGTTCCTGGGTTCGGGTGGTGTCAATCCTCTCTGTACCTGGGCTCGGGTGGTGTCAATCCTCTCTGTTCCTGGGTTCGGGTGGTGTCAATCCTCTCTGTTCCTGGGTTCGGGTGTTGTCAATCCTCTCTGTTCCTGGGTTCGGGTGGTGTCAATCCTCTCTGTTCCTGGGTTCGGGTGGTGTCAATCCTCTGGTCCTAGGTTCGGGTGGTGTCAATCCTCTCTGTACCTGGGTTCGGGTGGAGTCAATCCTCTCTGTACCTGGGTTCGGGTGGTGTCAATCCTCTCTCTACTTCTGGGTTCGGGTGGTGTCAATTCTCTCTGTACCTGGGTTCGGGTGGTGTCAATCCTCTCTCTACTTCTGGGTTCGGGTGGTGTCAATCCTCTCTGTTCCTGGGTTCGGGTGGAGTCAATCCTCTCTGTACCTGGGTTCGGGTGGTGTCAATCCTCTCTGTTCCTGGGTTCGGGTGGTGTCAATCCTCTCTGTACCTGGGTTCGGGTGGTGTCAATCCTCTCTCTACTTCTGGGTTCGGGTGGTGTCAATCCTCTCTCTACTTCTGGGTTCGGGTGGTGTCAATCGTCTCTCTACTTCTGGGTTCGGGTGGTGTCAATCCTCTCTGTTCCTGGGTTCGGGTGGTGTCAATCCTCTCTGTTCCTGGGTTCGGGTGGTGTCAATCCTCTCTGTACCTGGGTTCGGGTGGTGTCAATGCCCTGTGGCGTTGGTCTCCCTTGTTTTGGCATGTCCCTGACTAACGAGCCGGACTTTTGGCGTGCTTAGCCTATAGGTTCTGTGGTTGGCTCAACGTTTAACATCTGTCTTTCGGTGAATGTCCAGCGCTGTCTCCCTTCCATCCCATTGAGACTCACACGTATTATGTTTCAGTGCCACGCTGAAACGTAGCTGTTTGCGAAATGTTTGCATGTTATTCAACACTGCACTATTTCTCCTTTTATTAATAGTGCAAGAAGCTGGCCTCTTGCGTTAGTTACGGGTGTAGATAAGATATTTAGTGATGCAATCTGATGGTAGAACACCTTACCTGAAAGATATCCTCTGTACTTACGTCGCACGTAACGTCCTTTCCCTTTCCTTTGCTGGTTAATAATGTATTTTTTAATGTTTTTGTATTTAGATATATTTTCTGTACTAACAGTCTGGAGTGCTATATTTGTAAAACATTCAATTTTCTTGTTTAAGTTTGTATTTACTGTGGAGTGTGTAGGACGCACGGTCCTTTGAATTACATTTATTGATATTGGTTTTGTGGGGGACTGATGTTATCATGCAGCTATCCCAAATATCATATCTTAAGTGATATAACCTACCAGGACTTAATGATGTGCGTAACGTTTGTTGTTTCGGATATGGACGTCTTAAAGACAAACGCTTAAAGTTGCATGTCTAGCTGACCGTTGCAACGGGTGCACCAAACTAAACGTTTTATACTTTAGTGTCTAAATGGGTGTTCGTGGCAAGTAATAGTGTGCTGGATGTGTCAAGCGATGGCGAGATGTGGGGAGACGGCCATGTAGACCTGAGTCACCTTGTTTGGAGGGACAATTCAAGGAGTTTTATTGTTTGGTCATTGGCAGATATTTGGTCCAGGGTATGGTGTTTAAAGTTTGTTAGGAACCTTAAGGCCTTAGATTTGTGTTCTTATACTCAAACTCGATCTTCGCAAATAGCAAAACAGCTAGATATGCTACTTTAATATATCTAAACATGTAGATCTCTCACTACTTTGCTCATTGCCAATTTATCCTAGGACAATAATGTAAATACGATTATTCGTGAATTTCGCCACTTATGTAACCAATCCCCCCCCCTCCTCCTCCCTCCTCCCTCCCCCTGATGCAGGCCAATCAATGATGGGCCTCCCACCCCCCGGCCACCCGGCCCTCGGGGGCGGCCTTCACCGGGACAAAGACCGCCCGCCGTCCCACCTGCCCTTGCCCCCAGCCACCAGCGGCATGTCGGAGCTGCAGAAGCTAGTCAACATGCAGCCCGAGCTGGCCCGCAGCCACGCCGGCGACCTGGGGCCGGGGGCGGGAGCCGGGGCCGCCCTGGCCGCCCACGCCCAAGCTCACGCCCAGGCCCAGGGTATCCCCACTGCCCAGCCCCTGGCCCCCCACATAGCGGCCCAGCAGGACGGCAGGATGATGGAGGGCCATGAAGGCGAGCGAGGCTTGGACGGAAGTAAGTCTCAGTCTTCCTTGTGGCTTCAGTAGCAACCACGTGGTGCTGGATGCAGTGTTTTACATTCATTAAATTTAATTAAAGTTGTATGCGCTTATTTCTTTAGTTTTAAGTTTCGTACGCTATTCTTTACAGGAAATATTAATTATATTTTTTTAAAAAATCTAAATTATAATTTATAGATAATCTTAATTTTATTTTATAAATAATCTTAATTTTATTTTATAAATAATATAAATTTTATTTTATAAATAATCTTAATTTTATTTTATGACTAATACTTTGTTGGCTTACAGCGATAGTTAATGTTGTAGCCATTATGGATAAAAATCCCAACTGTTTAGATATGTTTTGCACGGAACTTCATTCGTATGGTGTGTTTTCTCGTTCCTTATGTCTGCCATGTAATCCCGCCAGGTACCAAGTTGAAGAGTGGCCTCACGGAGGAGGAACTGAAGACATTGAAGCAGAATGTCCTGCTCAAGAAACTCCTCAGCTCGAAGCGAGGCGAACTGATGGCCGAGGTATGTATATTGGCTTCTTATTGCCATATACAGTTGAATTTGATTCTGGTTGCTATGGGAGATGTTTATGACGTCAGCAGGACGGCGAGGGAGCCTCCCTGGATCAGTTGGTAAGCGGGCTGAGCTGTTGATCAACAGGTTGTGGGTTCGAACCTGGCACCTACATCGGGGGCGTCTGACATCATGTCACTGTCCCGGGAGGTTTCTCGGCTCAACATTAGCCTGGGGCCGGCCCGACAGCTCTGTGGGTTAGGGCGCTCACATTGAGCGCTCTGGCCACCTAAGAGCCTAACGGCACGTGGATCTATGGTTAGAGCCCCGCTGTGGCCATGTCTGTGTGGTCGCAGGATAAAGATGCCATGTCCTTATTCGCAAAGAGTAGGGGCTTATCCCCGAGGACATGGCTCCACTCTCCCTTCCTTCTCCCATTGACTCCCAATTATTTTCCTTAGGACGACGAGAATTTTTTATTTTGTTTACAAAAGTGACAGATTTCCAGATTTGTGGCGTCACATCATTTCTTTGTCCCCGGTAGGTGTCTCGGCCCAGGCTAACCTTGATGTGGTTGTGGTTTATTTGGTCTTGAAGGCCTTAAGGCCCAACTGACCCAACATATAATCATACAAACAGCTTGCATGGCACGCAGTGTTTTATAGAACACACATTTAGGTGGTGGAACAGACTATCTTCAAATAAGATGAAGTTCCTCAGGGTCGTTACCCTGCATCTACCCTACATCATTATGACACATTAGGGTCCGATAAAGATCCGATGTTGGGGGGGGGGTTCCAAAACATAGAATCAATATATATCTTACGAATATCCGCCTACTTGGTACAACAGAACTGTACCTGAAGTTTTTCCATTTGCAAGTATAGATGTAATTCTTAACAATAATAAATATCTGATTGACCAGTATCTTGTTTTGTCCGTTTCCTAACCCTAGCATAGCTGATTTAAAATTCAAATTATCATTTATTACATGCACATTTCTACCGTCTAGCGCTGTAGATAGGCTGGTCCAAAGTCGCTGTGCAACCTCACATTCCCAGATGTAGATGTTCTATAGTTTCATTAACCTTATGACAAAAGCAACATTTTTCAGTGTCTACCAGTTCACATAGAAACAAAAATGTATTGGTAATTACAGTTCTGCATAAAAATGATATTGGAAGCTTCGCAGTTTCTCGTCAACAACAGAACTCTTGTGTACATGCGATATCAGCCTAAGACACGCACGGTTTGCTGTTGGCAGGACGGGGATGACTCCGTGGAGCTGACGCCGGAGCAGCAGCGGCAGCTGGAGATGATCGAGAGCATGCCGCTCACCATGGAGCTGGAGATCTCCCAGGACGAGTGGGACAAGAAGACACCAGAGGAGAAGGACCAGATCCTAGGTGAGCATTATACAGAATCTGTTAATCCTGGCTGTGACTTGAGGCCCCATCTCTCTCCACACCAGAGGAGAGGGATCAGATGCTGGGTGAGCATTATACAGAATCTGTTAATCCTGGCTGTGACTTGAGGCCCCATCTCTCTCCACACCAGAGGAGAGGGATCAGAGGCTGGGTGAGCATTATACAGAATCTGTTAATCCTGGCTGTGACTTGAGACCCCATCTCTCTCCACACCAGAGGAGAGGGATCAGATGCTGGGTGAGCATTATACAGAATCTGTTAATCCTGGCTGTGACTTGAGGCCCCATCTCTCCACACCAGAGGAGAGGGATCAGATGCTGGGTGAGCATTATACAGAATCTGTTAATCCTGGCTGTGACTTGAGGCCCCATCTCTCTCCACACCAGAGGAGAGGGATCAGATCCTGGGTGAGCATTATACAGAATCTGTTAATCCTGGCTGTGACTTGAGGCCCCATCTCTCTCCACACCAGAGGAGAGGGATCAGATCCTGGGTGAGCATTATACAGAATCTGTTAATCCTGGCTGTGACTTGAGGCCCCATCTCTCTCCACACCAGAGGAGAGGGATCAGATCCTGGGTGAGCATTATACAGAATCTGTTAATCCTGGCTGTGACTTGAGGCCCCATCTCTCTCCACACCAGAGGAGAAGGACCAGATCCTAGGTGAGCATTATACAGAATCTGTTAATCCTGGCTGTGACTTGAGACCCCATCTCTCTCCACACCAGAGGAGAGGGATCATATCCTGGGTGAGCATTATACAGAATCTGTTAATCCTGGCTGTGACTTGAGGCCCCATCTCTCTCCACACCAGAGGAGAGGGATCATATCCTGGGTGAGCATTATACAGAATCTGTTAATCCTGGCTGTGACTTGAGACCCCATCTCTCTCCACACCAGAGGAGAGGGATCAGATCCTAGGTGAGCATTATACAGAATCTGTTAATCCTGGCTGTGACTTGAGGCCCCATCTCTCTCCACACCAGAGGAGAGGGATCACATCCTAGGTGAGCATTATACAGAATCTGTTAATCCTGGCTGTGACTTGAGGCCCCATCTCTCTCCACACCAGAGGAGAGGGATCAGATGCTGGGTGAGCATTATACAGAATCTGTTAATCCTGGCTGTGACTTGAGACCCCATCTCTCTCCACACCAGAGGAGAGGGATCAGAGGCTGGGTGAGCATTATACAGAATCTGTTAATCCTGGCTGTGACTTGAGGCCCCATCTCTCTCCACACCAGAGGAGAGGGATCAGATGCTGGGTGAGCATTATACAGAATCTGTTAATCCTGGCTGTGACTTGAGGCCCCATCTCTCTCCACACCAGAGGAGAGGGATCAGAGGCTGGGTGAGCATTATACAGAATCTGTTAATCCTGGCTGTGACTTGAGGCCCCATCTCTCTCCACACCAGAGGAGAGGGATCAGATGCTGGGTGAGCATTATACAGAATCTGTTAATCCTGGCTGTGACTTGAGGCTCCATCTCTCTCCACACCAGAGGAGAGGGATCAGAGGCTGGGTGAGCATTATACAGAATCTGTTAATCCTGGCTGTGACTTGAGGCCCCATCTCTCTCCACACCAGAGGAGAGGGATCAGAGGCTGGGTGAGCATTATACAGAATCTGTTAATCCTGGCTGTGACTTGAGGCCCCATCTCTCTCCACACCAGAGGAGAGGGATCAGATGCTGGGTGAGCATTATACAGAATCTGTTAATCCTGGCTGTGACTTGAGGCCCCATCTCTCTCCACACCAGAGGAGAGGGATCAGAGGCTGGGTGAGCATTATACAGAATCTGTTAATCCTGGCTGTGACTTGAGACCCCATCTCTCTCCACACCAGAGGAGAGGGATCAGATGCTGGGTGAGCATTATACAGAATCTGTTAATCCTGGCTGTGACTTGAGGCCCTATCTCTCTCCACACCAGAGGAGAGGGATCAGATGCTGGGTGAGCATTATACAGAATCTGTTAATCCTGGCTGTGACTTGAGGCCCCATCTCTCTCCACACCAGAGGAGAGGGATCATATCCTGGGTGAGCATTATACAGAATCTGTTAATCCTGGCTGTGACTTGAGGCCCCATCTCTCTCCACACCAGAGGAGAGGGATCAGAGGCTGGGTGAGCATTATACAGAATCTGTTAATCCTGGCTGTGACTTGAGACCCCATCTCTCTCCACACCAGAGGAGAGGGATCAGAGGCTGGGTGAGCATTATACAGAATCTGTTAATCCTGGCTGTGACTTGAGACCCCATCTCTCTCCACACCAGAGGAGAGGGATCAGATGCTGGGTGAGCATTATACAGAATCTGTTAATCCTGGCTGTGACTTGAGGCCCCATCTCTCTCCACACCAGAGGAGGGGGATCAGAGGCTGGGTGAGCATTATACAGAATCTGTTAATCCTGGCTGTGACTTGAGGCCCCATCTCTCTCCACACCAGAGGAGAGGGATCAGAGGCTGGGTGAGCATTATACAGAATCTGTTAATCCTGGCTGTGACTTGAGGCCCCATCTCTCTCCACACCAGAGGAGAGGGATCATATCCTGGGTGAGCATTATACAGAATCTGTTAATCCTGGCTGTGACTTGAGACCCCATCTCTCTCCACACCAGAGGAGAGGGATCAGATGCTGGGTGAGCATTATACAGAATCTGTTAATCCTGGCTGTGACTTGAGGCCCCATCTCTCTCCACACCAGAGGAGAGGGATCAGAGGCTGGGTGAGCATTATACAGAATCTGTTAATCCTGGCTGTGACTTGAGGCCCCATCTCTCTCCACACCAGAGGAGAGGGATCATATCCTGGGTGAGCATTATACAGAATCTGTTAATCCTGGCTGTGACTTGAGGCCCCATCTCTCTCCACACCAGAGGAGAGGGATCAGATGCTGGGTGAGCATTATACAGAATCTGTTAATCCTGGCTGTGACTTGAGACCCCATCTCTCTCCACACCAGAGGAGAGGGATCACATCCTGGGTGAGCATTATACAGAATCTGTTAATCCTGGCTGTGACTTGAGACCCCATCTCTCTCCACACCAGAGGAGAGGGATCATATCCTGGGTGAGCATTATACAGAATCTGTTAATCCTGGCTGTGACTTGAGGCCCTATCTCTCTCCACACCAGAGGAGAGGGATCAGATGCTGGGTGAGCATTATACAGAATCTGTTAATCCTGGCTATGACTTGAGGCCCCATCTCTCTCCACACCAGAGGAGAGGGATCATATCCTGGGTGAGCATTATACAGAATCTGTTAATCCTGGCTGTGACTTGAGACCCCATCTCTCTCCACACCAGAGGAGAGGGATCAGATGCTGGGTGAGCATTATACAGAATCTGTTAATCCTGGCTATGACTTGAGGCCCCATCTCTCTCCACACCAGAGGAGAGGGATCAAAGGCTGGGTGAGCATTATACAGAATCTGTTAATCCTGGCTGTGACTAGGGCATTATACAGAATCTGTTAATCCTGGCTGTGACTTGAGACCCCATCTCTCTCCACACCAGAGGAGAGGGATCATATCCTGGGTGAGCATTATACAGAATCTGTTAATCCTGGCTGTGACTTGAGGCCCCATCTCTCTCCACACCAGAGGAGAGGGATCATATCCTGGGTGAGCATTATACAGAATCTGTTAATCCTGGCTGTGACTTGAGGCCCCATCTCTCTCCACACCAGAGGAGAGGGATCAGAGGCTGGGTGAGCATTATACAGAATCTGTTAATCCTGGCTGTGACTTGAGGCCCCATCTCTCTCCACACCAGAGGAGAGGGATCAGAGGCTGGGTGAGCATTATACAGAATCTGTTAATCCTGGCTGTGACTTGAGGCCCCATCTCTCTCCACACCAGAGGAGAGGGATCAGATGCTGGGTGAGCATTATACAGAATCTGTTAATCCTGGCTGTGACTTGAGGCCCCATCTCTCTCCACACCAGAGGAGAGGGATCAGAGGCTGGGTGAGCATTATACAGAATCTGTTAATCCTGGCTGTGACTTGAGACCCCATCTCTCTCCACACCAGAGGAGAGGGATCAGATGCTGGGTGAGCATTATACAGAATCTGTTAATCCTGGCTATGACTTGAGGCCCCATCTCTCTCCACACCAGAGGAGAGGGATCAAAGGCTGGGTGAGCATTATACAGAATCTGTTAATCCTGGCTGTGACTAGGGCATTATACAGAATCTGTTAATCCTGGCTGTGACTTGAGACCCCATCTCTCTCCACACCAGAGGAGAGGGATCATATCCTGGGTGAGCATTATACAGAATCTGTTAATCCTGGCTGTGACTTGAGGCCCCATCTCTCTCCACACCAGAGGAGAGGGATCATATCCTGGGTGAGCATTATACAGAATCTGTTAATCCTGGCTGTGACTTGAGGCCCCATCTCTCTCCACACCAGAGGAGAGGGATCAGATGCTGGGTGAGCATTATACAGAATCTGTTAATCCTGGCTGTGACTTGAGGCCCCATCTCTCTCCACACCAGAGGAGAGGGATCAGAGGCTGGGTGAGCATTATACAGAATCTGTTAATCCTGGCTGTGACTTGAGACCCCATCTCTCTCCACACCAGAGGAGAGGGATCAGATGCTGGGTGAGCATTATACAGAATCTGTTAATCCTGGCTGTGACTTGAGGCCCCATCTCTCCACACCAGAGGAGAGGGATCAGATGCTGGGTGAGCATTATACAGAATCTGTTAATCCTGGCTGTGACTTGAGGCCCCATCTCTCTCCACACCAGAGGAGAGGGATCAGATCCTGGGTGAGCATTATACAGAATCTGTTAATCCTGGCTGTGACTTGAGGCCCCATCTCTCTCCACACCAGAGGAGAGGGATCAGATCCTGGGTGAGCATTATACAGAATCTGTTAATCCTGGCTGTGACTTGAGGCCCCATCTCTCTCCACACCAGAGGAGAGGGATCAGATCCTGGGTGAGCATTATACAGAATCTGTTAATCCTGGCTGTGACTTGAGGCCCCATCTCTCTCCACACCAGAGGAGAAGGACCAGATCCTAGGTGAGCATTATACAGAATCTGTTAATCCTGGCTGTGACTTGAGACCCCATCTCTCTCCACACCAGAGGAGAGGGATCATATCCTGGGTGAGCATTATACAGAATCTGTTAATCCTGGCTGTGACTTGAGGCCCCATCTCTCTCCACACCAGAGGAGAGGGATCATATCCTGGGTGAGCATTATACAGAATCTGTTAATCCTGGCTGTGACTTGAGACCCCATCTCTCTCCACACCAGAGGAGAGGGATCAGATCCTAGGTGAGCATTATACAGAATCTGTTAATCCTGGCTGTGACTTGAGGCCCCATCTCTCTCCACACCAGAGGAGAGGGATCACATCCTAGGTGAGCATTATACAGAATCTGTTAATCCTGGCTGTGACTTGAGGCCCCATCTCTCTCCACACCAGAGGAGAGGGATCAGATGCTGGGTGAGCATTATACAGAATCTGTTAATCCTGGCTGTGACTTGAGACCCCATCTCTCTCCACACCAGAGGAGAGGGATCAGAGGCTGGGTGAGCATTATACAGAATCTGTTAATCCTGGCTGTGACTTGAGGCCCCATCTCTCTCCACACCAGAGGAGAGGGATCAGATGCTGGGTGAGCATTATACAGAATCTGTTAATCCTGGCTGTGACTTGAGGCCCCATCTCTCTCCACACCAGAGGAGAGGGATCAGAGGCTGGGTGAGCATTATACAGAATCTGTTAATCCTGGCTGTGACTTGAGGCCCCATCTCTCTCCACACCAGAGGAGAGGGATCAGATGCTGGGTGAGCATTATACAGAATCTGTTAATCCTGGCTGTGACTTGAGGCTCCATCTCTCTCCACACCAGAGGAGAGGGATCAGAGGCTGGGTGAGCATTATACAGAATCTGTTAATCCTGGCTGTGACTTGAGGCCCCATCTCTCTCCACACCAGAGGAGAGGGATCAGAGGCTGGGTGAGCATTATACAGAATCTGTTAATCCTGGCTGTGACTTGAGGCCCCATCTCTCTCCACACCAGAGGAGAGGGATCAGATGCTGGGTGAGCATTATACAGAATCTGTTAATCCTGGCTGTGACTTGAGGCCCCATCTCTCTCCACACCAGAGGAGAGGGATCAGAGGCTGGGTGAGCATTATACAGAATCTGTTAATCCTGGCTGTGACTTGAGACCCCATCTCTCTCCACACCAGAGGAGAGGGATCAGATGCTGGGTGAGCATTATACAGAATCTGTTAATCCTGGCTGTGACTTGAGGCCCTATCTCTCTCCACACCAGAGGAGAGGGATCAGATGCTGGGTGAGCATTATACAGAATCTGTTAATCCTGGCTGTGACTTGAGGCCCCATCTCTCTCCACACCAGAGGAGAGGGATCATATCCTGGGTGAGCATTATACAGAATCTGTTAATCCTGGCTGTGACTTGAGGCCCCATCTCTCTCCACACCAGAGGAGAGGGATCAGAGGCTGGGTGAGCATTATACAGAATCTGTTAATCCTGGCTGTGACTTGAGACCCCATCTCTCTCCACACCAGAGGAGAGGGATCAGAGGCTGGGTGAGCATTATACAGAATCTGTTAATCCTGGCTGTGACTTGAGACCCCATCTCTCTCCACACCAGAGGAGAGGGATCAGATGCTGGGTGAGCATTATACAGAATCTGTTAATCCTGGCTGTGACTTGAGGCCCCATCTCTCTCCACACCAGAGGAGGGGGATCAGAGGCTGGGTGAGCATTATACAGAATCTGTTAATCCTGGCTGTGACTTGAGGCCCCATCTCTCTCCACACCAGAGGAGAGGGATCAGAGGCTGGGTGAGCATTATACAGAATCTGTTAATCCTGGCTGTGACTTGAGGCCCCATCTCTCTCCACACCAGAGGAGAGGGATCATATCCTGGGTGAGCATTATACAGAATCTGTTAATCCTGGCTGTGACTTGAGACCCCATCTCTCTCCACACCAGAGGAGAGGGATCAGATGCTGGGTGAGCATTATACAGAATCTGTTAATCCTGGCTGTGACTTGAGGCCCCATCTCTCTCCACACCAGAGGAGAGGGATCAGAGGCTGGGTGAGCATTATACAGAATCTGTTAATCCTGGCTGTGACTTGAGGCCCCATCTCTCTCCACACCAGAGGAGAGGGATCATATCCTGGGTGAGCATTATACAGAATCTGTTAATCCTGGCTGTGACTTGAGGCCCCATCTCTCTCCACACCAGAGGAGAGGGATCAGATGCTGGGTGAGCATTATACAGAATCTGTTAATCCTGGCTGTGACTTGAGACCCCATCTCTCTCCACACCAGAGGAGAGGGATCACATCCTGGGTGAGCATTATACAGAATCTGTTAATCCTGGCTGTGACTTGAGACCCCATCTCTCTCCACACCAGAGGAGAGGGATCATATCCTGGGTGAGCATTATACAGAATCTGTTAATCCTGGCTGTGACTTGAGGCCCTATCTCTCTCCACACCAGAGGAGAGGGATCAGATGCTGGGTGAGCATTATACAGAATCTGTTAATCCTGGCTATGACTTGAGGCCCCATCTCTCTCCACACCAGAGGAGAGGGATCATATCCTGGGTGAGCATTATACAGAATCTGTTAATCCTGGCTGTGACTTGAGACCCCATCTCTCTCCACACCAGAGGAGAGGGATCAGATGCTGGGTGAGCATTATACAGAATCTGTTAATCCTGGCTATGACTTGAGGCCCCATCTCTCTCCACACCAGAGGAGAGGGATCAAAGGCTGGGTGAGCATTATACAGAATCTGTTAATCCTGGCTGTGACTAGGGCATTATACAGAATCTGTTAATCCTGGCTGTGACTTGAGACCCCATCTCTCTCCACACCAGAGGAGAGGGATCATATCCTGGGTGAGCATTATACAGAATCTGTTAATCCTGGCTGTGACTTGAGGCCCCATCTCTCTCCACACCAGAGGAGAGGGATCATATCCTGGGTGAGCATTATACAGAATCTGTTAATCCTGGCTGTGACTTGAGGCCCCATCTCTCTCCACACCAGAGGAGAGGGATCAGAGGCTGGGTGAGCATTATACAGAATCTGTTAATCCTGGCTGTGACTTGAGGCCCCATCTCTCTCCACACCAGAGGAGAGGGATCAGAGGCTGGGTGAGCATTATACAGAATCTGTTAATCCTGGCTGTGACTTGAGGCCCCATCTCTCTCCACACCAGAGGAGAGGGATCAGATGCTGGGTGAGCATTATACAGAATCTGTTAATCCTGGCTGTGACTTGAGGCCCCATCTCTCTCCACACCAGAGGAGAGGGATCAGAGGCTGGGTGAGCATTATACAGAATCTGTTAATCCTGGCTGTGACTTGAGACCCCATCTCTCTCCACACCAGAGGAGAGGGATCAGATGCTGGGTGAGCATTATACAGAATCTGTTAATCCTGGCTATGACTTGAGGCCCCATCTCTCTCCACACCAGAGGAGAGGGATCAAAGGCTGGGTGAGCATTATACAGAATCTGTTAATCCTGGCTGTGACTAGGGCATTATACAGAATCTGTTAATCCTGGCTGTGACTTGAGACCCCATCTCTCTCCACACCAGAGGAGAGGGATCATATCCTGGGTGAGCATTATACAGAATCTGTTAATCCTGGCTGTGACTTGAGGCCCCATCTCTCTCCACACCAGAGGAGAGGGATCATATCCTGGGTGAGCATTATACAGAATCTGTTAATCCTGGCTGTGACTTGAGGCCCCATCTCTCTCCACACCAGAGGAGAGGGATCAGAGGCTGGGTGAGCATTATACAGAATCTGTTAATCCTGGCTGTGACTTGAGGCCCCATCTCTCTCCACACCAGAGGAGAGGGATCAGAGGCTGGGTGAGCATTATACAGAATCTGTTAATCCTGGCTGTGACTTGAGGCCCCATCTCTCTCCACACCAGAGGAGAGGGATCAGATGCTGGGTGAGCATTATACAGAATCTGTTAATCCTGGCTGTGACTTGAGGCCCCATCTCTCTCCACACCAGAGGAGAGGGATCAGATGCTGGGTGAGCATTATACAGAATCTGTTAATCCTGGCTGGGACTTGAGGCCCCATCTCTCTCCACACCAGAGGAGAGGGATCATATCCTGGGTGAGCAAAGAGGATTTCATCCGGATTGCAGTGGGTTTTTTTTTGGTTTTTTTAAAGTTTGTTGGCAAACGTATATCGTGCCATTCCTGGTGATAGAAGAAGGAAATGAGATGTTACGTTATGTACTGGGTCCAGTTGTTGAACTACCCTGAGAGATGTGTGCCCGCGACCACTGACATCTTTTTCCAGTCTCATGATAAAGGCACGTGGATCGCTGGTTCGAGCCCCGCCGTGGCGATGTGTGTGTGGTCGCAGGATAAAGGTCCCATGTCTTTCTTCGCAAAGAGTAGGGTATTACCCCCGGGGACATGGCTCCACTCTCCCTTCCTTCTCCCATTGACGCGATATAACCAAAAGTGGTTAAAGCGTCTTGAATATCCAACCAACCTGCCACATGAACAGAATGCCGCCATCAATGTAGGTAGGAGCTACTGTAGGGAGGTTGGGACGTGCACGCCTGGTATCAATATGACCAGTCCTACAATTTACGTAGGAACTACTTCAAATGTTTAATAGCGAACGTTCACACCTCATAAAAAAAAAAACGCCATCACATCTCGTCTTATGTCGTGTACGTTACGTGGTTCGTTCAGAATTCCGCCGCGAGGAGTTCGAGCGGCGCCACCGTCTGGGCGCGCACGCCGTGGAGGGCCCGCCGAAGAAGAAACGGCGCAAGAAGGCGAAAGACGCGGCGGCGGCTGCTGCGGCGGCCACGGCGGCGACGGCGGCGGAACCCCGGGAGCCGGGCGCCCGGAAGAAGGTGCGGAAAGTGCCGATGAACCCCAGCAACCTGGCGGACACCATCGCGGCGGTGGCGGCGGGCGCCGGGGAGCTGACGGCCCCGCCCTCGGCCACCTCGGCGGCCACCACCCCGGACACCCCGCCGCCCCCCAGCGTGGTCCCCGCCAAGGAGGAGGACGTCGACTTCGGCGCCGTCACCGAGAAGATCGTGCAGCAGCTGCGCGCGCTGCCGGTCATCGCGCTGCAGGAACCCGACATCCGGGGCCTACGCTCCGGAAGTCCGGTCTGCGGCTCCATAACGGACATCATTGGTGAGTGGGCGACGCTCCAAACGCGACGGAACAATTCTGTCTTATTATATCGTGAAAATGTGTACGCTAAAAACTCGACAGTCTGTACCTTATTATAATGCAAAAATGTGTGATTTTTGAAGTGTGTGATGTGAGCATATGCAGGTGTATAGGTTGGGTGTGTAATGGAGGGACCGTATAATGCAGGGACCACTGTATGACTGAAGCTTACTCGTAACCCTTATATGCAGTCGCGGAGAGTTACAAACTTACATAATTAATACATTATGTCCGTCGTAAAGTTGGGGCCGCCCGGATAGCTCAGTGGGTTAGAGCGCTCGGATTGAACGCTCTGGCCAGCTGAGGGCCTAACGGCACGTGGCTCGGTGGTTCGCGCCCCGTGATAGTCATGTCTGTGTGGTCGCAGGATAAAGATCTCATGTCCATCTTCGCAAAGAATAGGGGGTTAACCCCCGGGGACATTGCTCCGCTCTTCCCTTTCTTTTCCCATTGATTCCCCTATGACCAAAATTGATTAAAGCGTCCTGAATATACAGCCAACCGTCGCAAGTTTTCTTCTCGTGACTTTTTCAGATTTGGTAATAACGCTAGTAACCGTGGATGTCTCCTTTACCGATGGCCTTATGCGCAGTTCTATTAGAGATACGGATTTTGTTTTTTTATCGTGCCATGGCTGTACAAGTATTGCATTTGCACTGACAGACGAGTTGGATGTGAGCGGTCCGTTCGGCTGTGGTAACCTGAAGGGACTGCCGGATTTCTACAACCTGTTCCCGTTCGCCGTCCACGTGGCGCCCTCTATCGAGGAGAGTCCGGTCCCCAGGCTGGTGGAGGATGGAGGCCCGAAGCCCGGATTAGAGTCGGAAATGCAACGCCGCCTTATGGGAGACGGTGCCTCGGCATTCTCCGGTAAGAGCCGCCTGTTGACGCAGTTAGCGGGGGTGGTTATTGAGCCTGGTAGTAGTCACTTTATAGACATTATTTGAAACTCGGTGCATCTCCTTGGCCAAATCGTTGTTTGTACATATTATAAAATGCTTTCTCCGACTAGGCAATTAATTTTTTAATAGTATCTTTTTTTTTGGTATACAGTATGTTCTGTATTGCTTTCCATAGAAATAATTTATAATTTATTCTAATCATAAAAATAATAATAATAACTCGGTTCCCAGCGGTTCTATTGTACATGCATAATATCGCATTATTTGATGTGTGTCAATCTGCAGCAGCGCTCCCTGGCGGTGCCGAGCGCCTGTTGCCAGGCAACCAGGGGTTCCCCCCAGGGTTCCTGGGCCCCAACGAGAGGTTCATGGGTCTACTGGACCAGGCCCCCTACCGCGGGGTCTCCGACAAGCTGATGCTGCCCAGTCCCCCCTTCATGGAGGCCAGACCCGAGCTGTTGTCAAGGTGAGTCTCCATGGCAACGACCTGACGCTACTTGCATCACATGGTATAGGGATACATCCGTCAGACCATAACCCGTTTTTCTTCATGTATAACTATGCACCAAATATGTCATTACTCAACTACTGAAAATTGAAACTTAATTTTGTCCGTTCTTCCACGTTACGGTAAAATCTATAGCATAGCTCACTTATTACACATCCCAACCAGTTGCAATCGATTTCGTCGAGGCTAGCATCGAAATCAGTTTAAACATATTTTTATTTACGCAATCGGAAAGCAGGCATTGCCCCTACAAATTGCTTTTGCTTCTTCATAATGGATATTATGAAGTGATTCCACCTGGACCTGTTTCGCTTTTTTCTTGTATGATAAATGGTGTGCCTCGCTCCAATGGAGGGAAATGAAGTAAGTGGCACCGACATTGTATCTAAGACGTGGTTTTAAGACGGTGCAGATGTGTGCTTTTAGCGTGCGGAGACGTCGCTCCGCTATGGTGCACAAGACTCCACTAAGAGCCGACTCGGTGCAGTAAGTGGCTATAGCATAAGGTCTATGGCCAATTCATTGTTCTCCAGTTCAGTTTATGTTTTTGTTTCCCTTGCGTTTGTTCTATTTCCGCCTTATTCGACCGTGCGCCATCGCCAAGATATAGCTCCTGGACTGAAAATATTAGGCGGAATGGCGGAGGGGTTCTCAGAATTACTGTGGAGATGAGTTTAACCACGTGTCTAGCCACATATCCGCCTCCTGTCTAACCACGTGTCTAGCCACGTATCCACCACATGTCTAACCACGTATCCGCCACATGTCTAACCACGTATCCACCACAAGTCTAAGCACGTGTCTAACCACATGTCTAGCCACGTATCCACCACATGTCTAGCCACGTATCCATCACATGTCTAACCACGTATCCACCACACACCCACATGTCTAGCCACACATCCGCCACTTGTCTAGTCACGTACCCGCCATGTCTAAGGACATATCTAACCACGTGGCTAGCCATGTATCCACCACGTGTCTAACCACGCATCCACCACATGTCTAGCCACGTGTCGGCCACATGTCTAACCACGTATCCACCACATGTCTAACCACGTATCCACCACATGTCTAACCACATGTCTAACCACGTGTCTCCCCGCTGTCGGCGCAGGGCCAGCGACCAGTCCCCGGCCACCGTGGTGTCCTCCTCCTCCCCGGAGTTGAGCCTTGAGGAGCGGCTGGGTCAGACCCGCTACCCGGGCCTCCGCCTCATCCCCACCGCCGACAGCGACAAGACCGAGGACCAGCGGGCCCTGGCGCGGGCCTCCCCAGAGGTGCCCGTCATCTGCCCCATCCCAGTCAAAGGTAAGCCCGTCATCTGCCCCATCCCAGTCAAAGGTAAGCCCGTCATCTGCCCCATCCCAGTCAAAGGTAAGCCCGTCCTCTGCCCCATCCCAGTCAAAGGTAAGCCCGTCATCTGCCCCATCCCAGTCAAAAGTAAGCCCGTCATCTGCCCCATCCCGGTCAAGATAACCCCGTCTCTGCCGTCTGTCCCTGCCGTCTCCTCTCCGCAGACGCATTTTCTTTGTTAAAGGGAAACTATGAAACCAAAAGAGTTCAACCCGAGAAGAATTTTGTTTTCATTAATCTCATAACAGAGTAATCATCTATGAAACGCTAACCACTGCCCCAGTCCTAGAGGTAGGCCATTGCAGCTGATGATGGCGTCACGGTAGCGGTCAGATATCTCCCACCTCGCACGGGAGATAAATATAAAAAGCTATAGGAGAATAGTTTGGCTAGGAGTTTGATATGGGGACCCCGTAGTGTTGTGTATAACGCGGTGTATATCAGGTGCCTCTCTCTCTCTCCCCGTGCCAGCCTCCCCTGTCAAGCTGAAGGAGGAGGATCTCGAGCGGGACATGGCGGAGGCAGGAATACCAAAGCTGGAGAAGGTAAGCCTACCATGTCGGAGGCCTCGGTGCCGTCATGCTGCGCCAGATGTATATATAATCTCATTACTCGTTGTGGTTACACATTCAAGACACGCGTTACTATAAAACTGTGGTGTAGCATTTCTAGAAACGTATAACTTAAACATCTACCCGATTACAAAATGTGAGATTAATATCCTTTGTGAGTCTTACAGTGTCTTACACGGGTCTAATTTACTTTCCACTGACGAAAAATTCCTCAGTGTTTTTGTCCCTTTTCCGGTATATTTCCGACTCGAAACGATTTAGGTAAATAACAGAATGCTTATATTTCACTAATAAGAGGTTTAAGTAAGCCTATGTTGTAGTCGTTATGTAATATTTGTGTAGAATCATTTGTTGACCTTTTTCACTTGTGCCTTATGATGAATTTATTAATTTGAGTTTTTGATCCGTTTAGTTTACTCTTTTGTATTGTGTCGTATTCGAGGTGATCTTTCACATGTGTATTGGTTGTTGAAAGCCTCGCAAAATAAATAAAAATTTAGGCAAAAAAATTAACTGGTCGTCCCCAATATCAAGGCTTGAACGACAAAGCAAGTGTTTTACTTGTCAAACTATGGTGTTCTCTTGTTTAGTCTTGGACGTACTGAATAGACTTAAACCACATAAGCAAAGCGTGTTGTGACTATGTAATGATGTCCCCTGTTTGTTTCATCAGGCGGAAAAGGAGAACGCCGACCTTGCCCCCCTGGAGGAGGTCAAGTCCAAGATGTTGCATTCCTCGTTTCCGCAACCGCTGCGCGACAACCAGATGTCCGTGACCTTGACCTTGAACACGCACGCGGCAGACGACATAGGCGGAGTGATCGCCGCCATCGCCGACCTGCTCAAGATCGCCGTGCCCCCCTCCTACGAGATCAGTCGCAGCCCCTCCCCCACCCACCACCTCTACAAGACCGGGGTTGGCGCCAAGCGTGAGTGTCCCGCTCCGATAACCCAGCCGGGGCCGGCCCGATAGCTCAGTGGGTTAGAGCCCTCACCTTGAGCGCTCTGGCCACCTGAGAGCCTGACGGCACGTGGTTCGGTGGTTCGCGCCCCGCTGTGGCCATGTCTGTGTGGTAGCAGGATAAAGATCCCATGTCTTTCTTCGTAAAGAGTAGGTGGTTGCCCCCGGGGACATGGCTCCACTCTCCATTCGTTCTCCAATTGACGCGATATAACCAGAGTTGGTTAAAGCGTCCTGAATATACCAACCAACCGATAACCCAGCTTTCCCGACAATTTATTTTAGGGGGTTACTCAAAAAGAATACCGTCGAGTCACCTCCAACACATATATTTATAGAAAACAGGACTAAAAAAACCGACTATATATATATATAAATATAAGTTTCTCTTTATATCCATCCTAAAACAGTATAACAGTGATATATAATTGCTGACTCTCTGACTCGTTGTATTCGCCATGTGTTTCAGATAAGGAAGAGGCTGTCAACATTCAGTCGTTGATTAAGTCCAAACCCAAGTTTTGCCGTCACTGTGACGTCGTCGTTCTAAACTCGGGCGTCCGCAAGAAGAAAACCGAGATATCATACCTCTGTCGAGAAGAGCGGGTAAGTCATTAATTAGCGGTAGTACCGGATCAACGGTTGCCCTCCCCATGACGAAAGAACTTGTAAGTCTCGAACCACATATAATTTACTGTCTATCCAGAAAAAAGGTGATTGTACGGAACTAAGACTCTCCTGCTTCTGTGGCAAACAGTAAGTGAAGATATCAGTGAACATTCCCTCATCCTATTTGGACCGAGACCCATGGACACTGCCCGAAATATGGGTGTGCGTTTACATCACCTGCCAAGGCGCTTGGTGTATAAATACTATGGTACACACTTTATGGAGAGCGAGAACGCTGTTTGCAATTATCCACATGTATGTATATTAACGACTGCAAACACAGTCTGAAGAAACACATACTTGGACAAACCGCATGAGTTCCTCCATGTAAGTGTTTATCGACACATCTGTACATATCAGTGCGTGCCTATCTGGTACCATGCTGACCGATGGCCCGGAAGTGCGAATTAAACGTTCACTTGACCTTGACCTATCTCTTGTGTGTATACCCGTTAACACGTGGCTCCCCTGCTTCAGGAGGGCATGTATGGGGACCAGGAGATTGTCTTCTGTAGCACCAACTGCTACATGCAGTTTGAACTCTCCATGAAGTCAGCCATCGAGCACGAAAAAAGGGTCAGTCTCGTGGTATTGTCATATTTCCAATATCTAGATAATAACAAGATAAAAACAACATAATGTTTGTAGAAAGAGATGTCAGAATGTAACAATTGGCATTGTAACAATTAGTAAAATCTAATAAATTGGTAATATTATTCGATGAACTGGCCTTACAGTGGACAAGTTCAACTTGTACACATGCCATTTGTCCGCTCTGTGACTTTAACGTTTCCCCGTGCCTACCCCTACCCCCCCCCCCCCCCCCCCTTCCAGCAGCAAGAGATGATGCTCGACGCCACCTCCCTGGCCTCCGCCTCCTCCACCCCCTCCTTCACCCACATCACCTCCCCGCCGGGCGCCACGGAGGTCAAGGACATTGTGCCTCGTCTTGGCTCTCAGGACAGCCAATCAGGAGTGGCCTCTGAGGTGCCCACCCCCATGGTGTCGCCGGAGAAGCTGCTGCAGCCACTGGAGGTGCACACCGCCCTGACCCCCTCCTCCACCTCCCAGCTGGAGGCTGGCCCCTCTACCCCCTCCCACACGCCTACCCAGAGCCTCACCCCACGCAGCAAGATGGAGCGACTGAGGGAGAAGGAGAAGCGACGGAGAGGTAGCTCGGCCAGCGCCGACGGCGTCGCGCCCAAGGTAAGGGGATAATATATATGCATGAAAAATATTAAATATTTATATTAAAATGATTTTAATATGAAGATTTTTCAATCGTGCGTCGATTTATACTTGGGATTGTAGCCTAGGAAAGTGCAGAGAAACAGATATGCCTGACGCTATGGAATTTATCGTAAAAGATTATATATAATTTAAAAAGAACTCCAACGTTACCCGACTATTATGATGATTTGAGCTTATGTTTTCTTCTCGCTCCCTACTTTGATGATCCCGCACTGGAAATGAGGCCAATATGTGTTATTTTGTTACTTAGCCTATAACATTTTTTGTCTCTAACGGTAAAAGCTTGTCTCCTCCGTTTGGCCTCGGGTCCACGGTACATGAAGAAGAAAATTTGACTTAATGATATTAGTCAATCTAAATCTAAATGGTTTATCTTGATATTGCCAAACTGGCTGAAACGGCTGTTAAGGATAACTAAGTCGCAATCAAACAATAGAAATAATGGTGCTGAAATTACAAACACCTTTAGCATTACACGTGATGATAAAATGTCGTCTGCTTGTTTGCGCAGGTGAAGAAGTGGCGCGGTGTGCGCTACAAGCGGTGGGACGTCTCGTGCGCCAAGATGGACAAGGCAGTGGTGCCACCTAGCGAGCAGGAGATGAACGAGGTAATTTGATACTTTGTACTTTTGCTTTACGGCATTTGTTTACAGCATTTGTAGACAAAGAATAAAACCTCTGGTCCTTTAATTGGAATAAAGAAGGATAATAGAGAATTAATAAAATGGAATAATAAAGATTTTTTTTTACAAAAAACACGCAAGAAAGTATCGTTGTGAAGGGATCTTTACAACGCTTATAATAAATCACCACCAGTAACATGATTGATCATTACTAAATGATCATGGCTCCACTCTCCCTTCCTTCTCCAATTGACGCGATATTGCCAAAAAGTGGTTTAGGCGTCCTTAATATACAACCAATCAATGATGTATTTAATTTCCCTTTACAGCTGATCGACAAGCTGGGCATGACCTTGAAGCCAGGCCGGAAGCACTGCGACAAGAGACGCTGTGTGCTGTGTCAGCAGAACGGGGACGCCGCGGCGGACGGACCCGGCAGGTGAGCGGTGGCGCCATGCGGCGGACTCGCACGACAATATCCCCACCCCTCCTATGATATCATTGTGGATTCGTTCTGACAGATTAGTTTGACCAGGATTTATTTTCCTTGAAGAGCCAAAATGCTACTCAAAGTTGCCATTTTCTCTTAAAAGTTCATTTGCATGGATTATATATATGTATACTTTAGTTATCGGAATAGTTTCTTGATTTGGGTGTCCAGGGCGCTGTGACAGACAACGGGTCATGGGTGCGAATCCTGGCACCTGGATCTGGATCTGGATATGACCTTCATGGTCAAATGGGTTAAAATCCTAGATACGACCTTCATGGGTTAAAAGCCACTTAGCCCAACCTACTTGGCGTTAATGTGCACAAACAGGGCCTAAGACAACACCTGACCTCTGCTTGCAACCTTGATACCACCTTCACGAGATAAAAACCTCAATACGACCTTCATGGGTTAAAGACCTTGATACGACCTTCATGGGTTAAAGACCTTGATGCGACCTTCATGGCTTAAAGATCTTGATACGACCTTCATGGGTTAAAGACCTTGATGCGACCTTCATGGGTTAAAGACCTTGATACGACCTTCATGGGTTAAAGCCACTTTCCCCAACCTACTTGGCGTTAATGTGTACAAACAGGGCCTAAGAAAACACCTAACCTCTGCTTGCGACCTTGATACGACCTTCATGGGTTAAAGCCACTTTCCCCAACCTACTTAGCGTTAATGTCAGCACAAACATGGCCAAAGAAAACACCTGACCTCTGCTTGCGACCTTGATACGACCTTCATGGGTTAAAGCCACTTTCCCCAACCTACTTAGCGGTAATGTCAGCACAAACATGGCCAAAGAAAACACCTGACCTCTGCTTGCGACCTTGATACGACCTTCATGGGTTAAAGCCACTTTCCCCAACCTACTTAGCGTTAATGTCAGCACAAACATGGCCAAAGAAAACACCTGACCTCTGCTTGCGACCTTGATACGACCTTCATGGGTTAAAGCCACTTTCCCCAACCTACTTAGCGTTAATGTCAGCACAAACATGGCCAAAGAAAACACCTGACCTCTGCTTGCGACCTTGATACGACCTTCATGGGTTAAAGCCACTTTCCCCAACCTACTTAGCGTTAATGTCAGCACAAACAGGGCCAAAGAAAACACCTCTGCTTGCAGGCTGCTGAACGCGGACGCCGGCAAATGGGTGCACCTGAACTGCGCGCTGTGGTCGTGCGAGGTGTACGAGACGATGAACGGCGCCCTGGTGAACGTGGACGCGGCCTGCAAGCGGGGCCTCACGCTCGACTGCTCGGCCTGCGGCAGCAAGGGCGCCACCGTGGGCTGCTTCAAGCAGCGCTGCGCCAACGTCTACCACGTGGCCTGCGCCCAGGAGGAGGGCGCCGTCTTCTACCAGGACAAGGTGGGTGTCTCAGTCTATACACAGCAGTGTATTATGGGGGCATGACGGGTTTGTCTCCCTGGTTAAGGCCCGTGAGAGTGATTAGTTATTATACTGAAAGCTGGGCTTGGGCAAAAACGTCAACTATACTATGATGGTTCGCTCGTAACCCGGACGAACAACTATATGTAGAGCATGGGATAGGTCCATATAGTGATAGTGCATGGGACGATGTGTAAAGGTGATTTGGAGACAATGCTCTTCCCAATATTGACTGTAGTTATGAATTAATATTATTAATATGAGTTACTTTGAATTTATAATCATATTATGATGGTCTTAGTCCGGGTCAGCCATCCCAAATGTCGACATTATATAAGCTTACATTCACCATTTACTGTTTTAATACTTGCACATTTAGGAAAATAAATGTACCTTGGACTTGGACTTATAATACTAATAATTACATTAGTTTTTATTTATTTTTTTAATTTTTATTTCTTTGTTCACTAAGAATGCATACAGTAAATACATACAAGGTTCAATACGGAAAAAACACAGTACGACACTGCGGGTTACAAGTATAGTAATCTAGTGACCAGTACAAACAAAAGATAATCATTACATTATGGTCCTTGCTCCATGTGCTTGTGTCCCCGTTGCAGACGATCCTCTGCCCGCTCCACGTGCCCAAGGTGTCGGCCGAGGACGAGCTCCGCTGTATCGCCGTCTTCAGGCGAGTCTACATCAACCGGGAGGAGAACCGCCAAGTCGCCTCCGTCATCCATCAGGACGAGAAGAAGTTCCTCTTCCGGATCGGCGGCCTGGTGATCCATAACATCGGCCAGCTGCTGCCGCATCAGATCCAGACGGGAAGGTTCCACACCAGGGATCACATCTACCCGGTGAGTCCGGTCTCTGGATGGGTGGGGTTCAAGGGCCGTATTGATAATCCCCTCGTAACTTAAGGTCGAAAACTGCATTTTCATATCTTTTTGTCTTTTATTGTGCAGCTCGTTGTGGTGCCCATTATTACGAATCCTCTTCAATATAATTTTAGCACTTTCTTAATTAAAAAAATCCACTTCTTGGGTATATATATATTTTGAACCCGATAATCGCTTGAAAAATCTTTCACTTAGCGCTAAGTCTTGTGGCGTAGCCTAAGTGGCGATTATGAAAACGGCCCCAGAGGTCTGAATGGATGTGAGTAAATATTCTGATTGACTTTGGAGGGGATCGATCGACCTCCCCGGTGTAGTGGTTATTAGCGCACTAGACCGCAGGTCAATAGATCCTCGGTTCAAATCCGAGCCCTAATCTGGGTCATGTGTCATCTTTCATCATCCCCGGGGGTTCCTTGGTCCCTAATCTGGGTCATGTTTCATCCATTTATCTTTCATCATCCCGGGGGGTTCCTTGGTCCATAATCTGGGTCATGTTTCATCTTTCATCATCCCCGGGGGTTCCTTGGTCCCTAATCTGGGTCATGTTTCATCTTTCATCATCCCGGGGGGTTCCTTGGTCCATAATCTGGGTCATGTTTCATCTTTCATCATCCCGGGGGGTTCCTTGGTCCATAATCTGGGTCATGTTTCATCTTTCATCATCCCCGGGGGTTCCTTGGTCCCTAATCTGGGTCATGTTTCATCCTTCATCATCCCCGGGGGTTCCTTGGTCCCTAATCTGGGTCATGTTTCATCTTTCATCATCCCGGGGGGTTTCTTGGTCCATAATCTGGGTCATGTTTCATCCATTTATCTTTCATCATCCCGGGAGGTTCCTTGGTCCATAATCTGGGTCATGTTTCATCTTTCATCCTCCCGAGGGGTTCCTTGGTTCTTAATCTGGGTCATGTTTCATCTTTCATCATCCCGGGGGGTTCCTTGGTTCTTAATCTGGGTCATGTTTCATCTTTCATCATCCCGGGGGGTTCCTTGGTTCTTAATCTGGGTCATGTTTCATCTTTCATCATCCCGGGGGGTTCCTTGGTTCTTAATCTGGGTCATGTTTCATCTTTCATCATCCCGGGGGGTTCCTTGGTTCTTAATCTGGGTCATGTTTCATCTTTCATCATCCCGGGGGGTTCCTTGGTTCTTAATCTGGGTCATGTTTCATCTTTCATCATCCCGGGAGGTTCCTTGGTCCATAATCTGGGTCATGTTTCATCTTTCATCATCCCGGGGGGTTCCTTGGTCCATAATCTGGGTCATGTTTCATCTTTCATCATCCCGGGGGGTTCCTTGGTCCATAATCTGGGTCATGTTTCATCTTTCATCATCCCCGGGGGTTCCTTGGTCCCTAATCTGGGTCATGTTTCATCCTTCATCATCCCCGGGGGTTCCTTGGTCCCTAATCTGGGTCATGTTTCATCTTTCATCATCCCGGGGGGTTCCTTGGTCCATAATCTGGGTCATGTTTCATCCATTTATCTTTCATCATCCCGGGAGGTTCCTTGGTCCATAATCTGGGTCATGTTTCATCTTTCATCCTCCCGAGGGGTTCCTTGGTCCCTAATCTGGGTCATGTTTCATCTTTCATCATCCCGGGGGGTTCCTTGGTCCCTAATCTGGGTCATGTGTCATCTTTCATCCTCCCCGGGGGTTCCTTGGTCCATAATCTGGGTCATGTGTCATCTTTCATCATCCCGGGGGGTTCCTTGGTCCATAATCTGGGTCATGTTTCATCCATTTATCTTTCATCATCCCGGGGGGTTCCTTGGTCCATAATCTGGGTCATGTTTCATCCATTTATCTTTCATCATCCCGGGGGGTTCCTTGGTCCATAATCTGGGTCATGTTTCATCCATTTATCTTTCATCATCCCGGGGGGTTCCTTGGTCCATAATCTGGGTCATGTTTCATCCATTTGTCTTTCATCATCCCGGGAGGTTCCTTGGTCCCTAATCTGGGTCATGTGTCATGTTTCATCTTTCATCCTCCCGGGGGGTTCCTTGGTTCTTAATCTGGGTCATGTTTCATCTTTCATCATCCTGGGGGTGTTCCTTGGCCCAGTTTAGCCCTTCTGTGCACAAAAGCGGCCTAAAAAACACCAACTTATCGGGGTTTTTTTTTCGATCTTTCCCCATTGACCCATCTCTACCTGTGCCGGGGGCCGGTCCGATAGCTCAGTTTATTAGAGCGCCCGCCTTGAGTGTTGTGGCCAACTGAGAGCCTAACGGCACGTGGATCGATGGTTCGAGCTCCGCTGTGGCCATGTCTGTGTGGTCGCAGGATAAAAATCCCATGTTCTTCACAAAGAGTATGGGTTACCCCCGGAGACATTGCTCCGCTCTCCCTTCCTTCTCCCATTGGCGCGATATGACCAAAAGTGTTGAAAGCATCCTGAATATACAACCAACTAACCACAACAGCGGTCTATAATACCAACTTATCATGTGTTTTTCAATCAATCCCCATTCGTTGACCCTTTTCTGCCTGTTCCGTGTTGTAGGTGGGCTTCAAGAGCACTCGCTTTTACTGGAGCTTCCGTCAGATCCACCGCCGCTGTCGCTTCGTCTGCAAGATCACCGACCACGAGGGCGGGCCGCAGTTCTCCATCCGGGTCCTGGAACACGGCATGGAGGAGATGACGGTCAAGGACTCTTCTCCCAAGGGTAAGCTGTTCATCTCTGAAGAATAATTGGTTATACATTAGTATGTATAACACATTAGTATGTATAACCAAGTAGAATCCTGGCGAATGTACACAAATAAATATACCAATACCCACAATTATATATATGGAGTCCGCTAGATGGCGCCACTACTGACTAGCAGGTGCAATATCTATATGTATAACATGGGTATTTGCCCCTTTCTAGCGGCCTGGTGCAAGGTGCTGGAGCCTCTGGAGAAGTTACGCCGGGAGAGCGACCTGGTCAAGATGTTCCCGTCCTACATCTCTGGCGAGGACCTCTTCGGACTCACCGACCCCACCGTCGTCAGGATCACGGAATCCGTAAGTCAGAGGGCTAGCGCCCTCTGCGGTGGAGATCGGAATTAAATCTGTTACACATTTTTTGTTTTAGCAAAATTTACAGCGGTAATGATTATATATATTTATTAAATTAAACCACAATGATTATATCTATTTATAGAATTAAACCACAAAGATTATATTTTTTTATAGACCTGAACAACAATTATTATATATTTTTATAGACTTAATAGACAACAATGATTATGTTTTACCGTGACCCTATGATGTTCCACAGCTTCCCGGTGTCGAGCTGTTCAGCGGCTACCACTTCAAGTTCGGTCGCTCGCCAATGTACGAACTGCCTCTGGCCATTAACCCGACCGGGTGTGCGCGCTCGGAACCCAAGCTCCGCACCCACTTCAAGCGGTACGTACTTCACAAAGAGTAGGGGGTTACCCCCGGAGACATGGCTCCATACTCCCTTCCATCTTCTTCTTCCTCCCTTCTCCCAGTGACGCGATATGATAAAAAGTGGTTAAAGCGTGCTGAATATACAACCAACCAATCAAGCGGTACGTATTCTGGCAGGCATGGGCCGCCCGGGAAATGAAATGTTGGTTTTGGATGTATGAGATAGTCCTGTTATATACAATTTGCCCTCCCCTCCAGGGGGTCCCCGCCTTGGCCCAGTGGGTAGCGCGTTCGGCTATTGCCGAGTGTGCTTTCGTTAGGACAGCCCGAGCGGCCGGTGCGAGGTTCGAATCCCACCATGCAAAAGTTTGTGCATTATAAAGAAGTCTTGTAAGAACTTTCAGGGTTTTAATATTGACTCTTGACTTATTTAGAAAACACTTAAACCAGTATGGCACGATATGGCCTTCCAGGCTGAAAGTGCCGTTAAGCCCCAATCAAATCAAATTCTTTCGTAAGAAGTAAGGGGGTTACTCCCCGGAGACATGGCTCCTCTGTGTCTTCCTTGACCTCTATCATTGTCGTGATATGACCAACAGTTAATTAACATTAACAATTAATGATAGAGAAAGGTCGTCACCTAGATACCCCATTTGATCAGCGGCTGTGCAGATACTGCCCAGGGTTTGCATTTGACGAAGTCGAATCCCAATTACATTTTCTTTTTGGATGTAAATTGTACTCTTATCTCTAGATATATTGACAATCCAACGACCGAAGCCTTTACTGACCTAATGAATAGTTCAGACGAAACGACATTGTATAACCTGTGTAAATTCATGACCACTGCCTTTAATTAAACGGGGGAGACAGCAGAGCTGTTTGTCCCAGTAGCGTATGTTCATCTGTTTTGCTGTACTTGTATATCGGTTATTATTTGTACCCTGGTTGCAGGCCACCTTAAGTAACTTCTTCTATATGACCAACAGAGGTTAAAGCCTCCTACGTAAATCCCTCAGTCGATCAATAATTCAAGCCGTCTCCCTCCCCTCCCCTCCAGGCCCCACACACTGCACAGCAGCAGCAACTCGCGGACCCTGCCCACCACGGTGACCGTCATCCCGGGGGATGTCAACTCGCCCTACAACAAGCAGTTCGTCCACTCCAAGTCCCAGCAGTACCGCCGCCTCAAAACCGAGTGGCGCAACAACATCTACCTGCGGCGCTCCAACGTCCAGGTCAGTCGCCAGGCGGCGCTTACGGCTGCGGGGCCCCGGGTGGCCTTGGTTTGGGGCCCGCCACCAACCAGGGCCGCTATATACTTATAAACCACATAGGACGCTACTACGCAATGTATACGTGATGTACTGAGTAGAGCTTTTGGAAATGGTTTTGCCCCGGCAAAAAACACTGAGGCCATTCACCGAAACCTCTGTAAGAACGGAGGAACATGCCAGCTCATAAATATCATTTAGGGCCGGTATGCACGAGAAACATTTTTATCGGTCCTAGCCTCTCACGCTGCCAGCGGTGGCGCCCTGGTTCACCACAAGTCAACTTTAAACTTTGGCACTTTTCTCATTCTTAAAAATGCCTTTTGGTGAGTGGTAATGTTCCGTTCTTCGCCCGCAAAACTGTTACAAAAATACGAGTAGATTTATGTAGGGCTAAGTATGGTTTATGAATACGGCCCCAGGGAATGACTGTGAGAGGACTTCAGGATTTCTCCGGGGGATTTCCTCCATAAATGACCTTGATTTACCTGGGGTGGACAAAATAAGTTCTTGGCCATATATTTATGAATAAAATCACGTTTAGATCGTTTACAATCGCAGGATTAAAGTAATATGTCCTGTAAGTTTTATATTTAAAAAGTTTCAACTAGGTCACTTCTGTCTTGAATTTAAATCCTGAAAGCCTGTGGGCTCTTCGGAGAGAAGCAAATTTGTTCACCAGAGCAGAAGTTGGTGGCCGGCTTTATGTCTCGCGCCTTTTCGCTGTTCGGCAGTCTTTGTGATGTCGACCGCGGCTCACTAGGACGTCCGCGCGCGATAAACTAGTTCGCGCAGTTCTATATTTAAATTGTTGTTTTGCAGACTCAACGAGATATAAAACCTAGGCATCATTATTGTGAAATACTTTTTCTGGATTCTAAAATTTCTAAAAATCTAAGATGGCGCATGTAAGTAGGCTGCTTTAACTGACATTGTTGTGTGACCTTGTAGGGCCTGGGTCTGTTCGCGGCGCGTGACCTTGAGAAGCACACGATGGTGATCGAGTACATCGGCGAGCTGATCCGGAACGAGACGGCTGAGACCCGGGAGAAGAGCTACGACCAGCAGGTGAGCCAGCCGCCCTCTCATTGATCAGTGTGGTGGTGACGTAGGTGAGGCAGCCGCCCTCTCATTGGTCAGTATGGTGGTGACGTAGGTGGGGGAACCGCCCTCTCATTGGTCAGTATAGTGGTGACGTAGGTGGGGGAACCGCCCTCTCATTGGTCAGTGTGGTGGTGACGTAGGTGGGGGAACCGCCCTGTCATTGGTCAGTATGGTGGCGACGTAGGTGGGGGAACCGCCCTCTCATTGGTCAGTGTGGTGGTGACGTAGGTGTGCAAGACGCCCTCTCATTGGTCGCCGTTGTGGTGACGTAGGTGAGCCAGCCGCTCTCTCATTGGTCAGTATGGTGGTGACGTAGGTGAGCCAGCCGCCCTCTTATTGGTCAGCGTGGTGTATACGTAGGTGAGCCAGCCGCCCTCTCATTGGTCAGTGGTGATGACGTAGGTGAGGGAACCGCCCTCTGATTGGTCAATGGTGATGACGTAGGTGAGTCAGTCGCCCTCTCATTGGTCAGTGGTGATGACGTAGGTGAGCCAGCCGCCCTCTGATTGGTCAGTGGTGGTGACGTAGGTGAGGGAACCGCCATCTGATTGGTCAGTGGTGATGACCTAGGTGAGGGAACCGCCATCTGATTGGTCAGTGGTGATGACCTAGGTGAGGGAACCGCCCTCTGTATGGTCAGTGGTGATGATGTAGGTGAGCCAGCCGCCCTCTCATTGGTCAGTGGTGATGACCTAGGTGAGGGAACCGCCCTCTGATTGGTCAGTGGTGATGACGTAGGTGAGTCAGTCGCCCTCTCATTGGTCAGTGGTGGTGACGTAGGTGAGGGAACCGCCATCTGATTGGTCAGTGGTGATGACCTAGGTGAGGGAACCGCCCTCTGTATGGTCAGTGGTGATGATGTAGGTGAGCCAGCCGCCCTCTCATTGGTCAGTGGTGATGACCTAGGTGAGGGAACCGCCCTCTGATTGGTCAGTGGTGATGACGTAGGTGAGTCAGTCGCCCTCTCATTGGTCAGTGGTGGTGACGTAGGTGAGGGAACCGCCCTCTGATTGGTCAGTGGTGGTGACGTAGGTGAGCCAGCCGCCCTCTCATTGGTCAGTGGTGATGACCTAGGTGAGGGAACCGCCCTCTGATTGGTCAGTGGTGATGACGTAGGTGAGTCAGTCGCCCTCTGATTGGTCAGTGGTGGTGACGTAGGTGAGCCAGCCGCCCTCTTATGGGTCAGTGTCGTGGTGACGTAGGTCCGGCAACCGCCCTCTCATTGGTCAGCGTAATGGGGAACCCTGATTGGTCCATGGTGGTGATTGAACCATATCCGGGAAACCAGCAAACAAAGCGTAATATAGAAGTATAGTCAGAGCGGGTTCAAAATAAGTCAACTGCTGAGGGGAGATCCTGCCCGAAGACATCCGTTTTCAATTTTCATGGGATTTCAGAAAAGAAAATTACGCCGACATGTATATAAAAGTAACATAACGGTGATATCGAAGTGTATAGTAAGACGTTTAAAAATAAATTAAGTGGTAGATGTGATCTTGCCCAAATGCACATCTAAAAGATATTACGTTCAAAGAAATCAAAAAAGATTTTCAAACAAAGAAGCAACAAATACATATTTTAAAAAAAAATCTTCAAGATCTATCTATATTTTGATATATATATATATATATTATATATCTTCCGACAGAACCGCGGGGTGTACATGTTCCGCATTGACGACAACATCGTGGTGGACGCGACGATGGCGGGGGGGCCGGCCCGCTACATCAACCACTCCTGCAACCCCAACTGTGTGGCCGAGGTGGTGCCCTTCGAGAAGGACAGCAAGATCATCATCATCGCCAAGCGGAAGATCGTCCGGGGCGAGGAGGTACGTCACAGCCAGACGGGGGGTGGGCGGCATTATCTATACGTCTATATCATTGTGTATATGCCACGTAACACCTTTGTGTGCACAGTAGCTTAATTACCCCACGACCCAAGGGTCTCAAGGGAAACAAGTTGCGCATCCGGAAACATCTTCCATGCTGAATGGTCCCGATTCATTCACACGTGGTTCGCGTATCCAGAGCGAATGCTCTTCCCACGATGAGAAGAGGGGAAATTCTCCAAATCGGTTTGATTGTATTGTAGTCCGGATCTTCCTGGAGCGAAGGTTCTATCTAACCCCAAATTGTTTCATGGACGTTACCGTGTTTTCTAATTATAATTTAACCTGTTGGTCACGACCAATAAACTTAATGTTCCCATGCTGAATAGTCCCGGTACTTTTATGCTCTGAAGACGCCTCTCATGCTCATGTTCTTATTCCTTGGTTTTGTATTTATCCAGTTGACCTACGACTACAAGTTTGACTTTGAAGACGACCAACACAAGATCCCCTGTTTGTGCGGGGCTCCTAATTGCCGAAAATGGATGAACTAACCCGACACCAGCAGTGCCCTCCGTCCCCACTGACGTCACAGCTGTCTGCTGATGACGTCATCTGGTGGTTCACGTATCCATGGCAACACGGCTTCAGATTTCACGCAGCGATTCCGTTGTGATTTTTATAAATATAAATATTTGGATTTTTTTTTTAAATTGTTGATAGCTCATATGACGCTTAGGCGTGGGTAGTAGCTATACAGGCAGAAGCGGTGGCTATAGCACTGTAGCTATACCAGATCAGCAGACCGCTGTTTACGGTATGCGTGTGATCTGCGATGCAATACCGACAAGCTGACATCGGCGTGATATACGCTACTTCATGTCCTGGTTTGATCGCCTTTGTCCGCTACCCACGCGCAGCCTTGACCTTTGTACACTAACCCACGCGCAACCTTGACCTTTGCGCTACCCGCACGTCATGTAATAATGAACGACTAACCTATAACTATGACATATATATCTATATACATATATATATAGATATAACAGGTGTAATTTAAGTATAAAAGAGATTGTGTTCAAAACAAGGTGTAGGATTGGGAGTTTTTCAGGTCAAAAATGACTCCACAGTGACTCCACAGTGACTACTCGTCGTTCTATATATATATATACCGTGGATGATGTCAAGTAATTCAGCAGTAGTGGTTTGTGGTGAGTGAGCTGAAAACGCTCTTCCCCTGTGGGTGGGAGGGTATGCATGTTCCTTGACGGCCAGGCGGAGACGAAGCTCGCTCGGTCTCTCGCCTTTGTGGGTCCCCGTTCTCCCCCAAAACTTCGAGGACGTTCAGAGGCAGAACGACTGCTGCTTCTTCGACATTCTTGCCGCCGAGGAATGGCCGCCGTGACCTCTGACCGACTTTCTCAGCCGGTGCCCCTGATAAGCGATGTAAACTGTGGAGTCAGTGCGTAGGTTCAAGACGATTTGTGACGTCGAATCGTAGGCTTGGTTTCCCCGCCCAACAGCTCACGTTTGACCTGACCCAGATTCTGTTACGACCTCTGGTAAATCTGCCTCCACATCGACGCCGCCCAGCTTAGACATTCCGCGAGAACGTGTATATATATATATATATATATATATACATCCACCAGTGTAACTTCCTGTGCGGAATCAATCAGAAAACACGACGGTGATTGGTCGAAAATCCGCCTTCTGGTGACGTCACCCATCTTGATCAGCCAATCACATTTGTACATAGTACGCGAGCGTCAAGCTACTGTGTGTGTCCACATGGTCAAGGTTAAAAAAATATCACCGGATTTATTTACTTGCTTTTTTTTTGTCCTGGGCAGACGAGAGAAACGTACGCATCTACCGACCTGAGTGATCTGGGAGACTGAGGTCTCCCACCGCTGCCTGTACATTAGAATAATTGTGGTCATCCTTGTCGTTCCGCGGGTCCTAGGAAGCTCAGCTGATCTGACAAGGCCGCAAACAGAGCGTCCATTTCATTGACGTCATCAAATCGTGTGTAGTTAATTAGGCTAAGGGGTCTGCAAGTGTGACGTCAACGGGCTGTGATGACGTCGTAGGGTTGATTGTCTACTTAAGGTAACCCCAGGGGTTGTTCATATAAATACGTGGGGAGAATGTCATATCGACACCGTAATTTAAGTAATTGTTCTATGTAAAATCCGTGGAAGGGATTTGTTACGTTTTGTATGTTTAGTGCAACGAACTGATATTTCGTCCCTTGTTTTCCGTTATTTTTTTCTTGGTGTATTACTGTTTTTTGGTCTTGTTTTTTTTTCTTTTAACGGAGAGAGGGGGGGGGGGGTAGGGTGGGTGAGGGTGCGTGCGCACCAGGAATAGGACGAGATTTGTGGACCACTACCTCTCACTGACGGCCAGTGGACCCTCACGGCTTGTGCCGTTCGAACTGCTGCTAGTTACCCGAGGGTCCGGCTTTTACAATGCGTACCTCTGCTTCAGCTTGTCACCATTGACTTTGGGGGGTACAAACAAGCGTATATAGCTGTGTTGATATAGCCCCAATTACAAGTCATCAATTGTTTTCTTGCTGCTTCGGTTTAGAAAGAGCACTTGCAGATATTGAATGTGTCACGGTGCGAATGGTGTTATGGTTTGAGACGAAAATGTACGGTGTAGACGCGTGCTTGGATAGTGTCGCCATCTGCTGGTCTCTCAGAGTGCTAACTCCTTTCGCTTGCAAGCCAGTTTTCGAATAGTGAACGCCTACAACAAATAGTTAGATGTGAGAATGTTAAACCTGGGCGTTTCGCCCCAAACTGTATCCCCACTTCAATAAGACGGCTGTAAGGTGTCTCCAGCGATGTTCTGTTTAAAAGTAACAGTCTGACCGATTTTGGTGTTTTCTCTCGTACGGTACCGAGTTTTTTTCCGAGGTCTGTATTTTTCGTAGAATTTCTTGGCGTGCTAAGCACATGCTTGTCTGGAGTGTATTTGTCTGCCCCCCCCCCCCACCCCCTCTTCTGTGTCTATGGATATTCCCCAGGGTTGTATGTAAGCTGGGAGTTGCTTTTATATCCAGTCTCATTATATATCTGGTGGTTGATGTATTATGGTTTGTCAGTGTGGGATTTTGTGGTGTGTCTTGGTGAACAGAATGTCCCGCCCCCCTAATACACACGCACCGTGTTGATATGGTTTGTAGGCAAAGGAGGGAGTGGATTTTTTTTTTGGGAGTGGGGGGGGGGGGGTATAGGGATTAGTAGTTGGGGGTGCATCTCAAAAACCGCTTTAGCCACTTTTATCCCTCACATTTGGCGCCCACCACTCTCCACCTGCCCCCCTCCCCCCGAGTGGATTTTTGTTTAGGGAGGGGGGGGGTGGTGGTTTGGGGATTAGTAGTTGGGGGTGCATCTCAAAAACCGCTTTAGCCACTTTTATCCCTCACATTTGGCGCCCACCACCACCCCCTTGCCCCCCCCCCCCCCCACTACCACCCCGCCCCGACCGAAGCTTGTCTTCCCGTGTTCATGGTGACACATTATAACTCTTATTACCTGAAACAAGACAACTACGGAATGGAGAACGCTTTCTTCAAAGTTTTAACGTATCGCTTATTATATACAAAATATACACACACGAATTATGTATATATTCTATATCACTTCAGTTCGATAGAGGAGTGGCTCGATTCTTTTTAGGAGAACGGAACTGAGCTCGGTATGCAGTTAGGTTTGACCTGAGTAGAAGAGAGCATAGAGTGATAATCAGTTGCCAAGTAGTCATTTTCTTTGGTCTTTGTTATTTCATGTGTTCTTTGAATTGACCTTTTTTCTTCTGGTAATTAGCTTTCACAGTTACCTATCCGCCCCGTTCCAACCCTTGCTTTAGTTCCTTTCGGGGCTCGTGTTGTTAAGAGGGGATGCCTCTTTTGTATTGTGAATATATTTTTTGTAATAATGTCGAAATTGGAAATGTGTACAAGAATTATAAATAGCAAATTATACTATCGTCTTCTTCAATAAATACTGTCTTACATGTCGACCTCTCAGTTTGTCTTTTATTTTCCATGGTTGGCACACTCTAGGGTTCTGAGACGGATCTCCGCTAGTTTCAGTAATTCTACGGAACATGCTAAAAAAAAATTCAACGATCTACGCATCACAGAAAATAATTGTCTGGTCTTGGACAGATAACTGATTGAATGACAAAACTGATCAGGCCGTCAAATGCCAGCAATTGCTAGGACTTTGGCGGGGAAAGCACGCTACATCGGGACTAACACCTAATTCCCAGGATTAAGGAGATGGATCGCGATAATCCTGTCCAGTTCAAGGACATAACGAGGGCCGTACATCGGGATATAACAGAAACATAAAACCATTAAGGTATTGTCAGATTATTCTAGACATGGTGTTGCCTAGGTTAAATGTCAGTTTTTGTGTCACAATGGCTACCGATTAGCTTTCATTGCGACAAAATCTTATTCTGATTCACCCAGCCTTAAAAAGCTGTTACATGGACTAAATATCGCCAGTCTTGTCCGCAAACACAGAAAAAAACGATTTAATGTAAAAGTTACTATGTGTCCCAAATTTTATTTGTAGCCATCAAAATTGTAACAGTTGACTGTAAACGTGTAACATTTGACTGCAAAATTGTAACATTTGGCTGCAAAATTGTAAAATTTGACTGCAAACTTGTAACATTTGACTGCCAAATTGTAACATTTGACGACAAAATTGTAACTAACTGCAAAATATTTACCTTCCAAGAAGCACGATCAGAAAAAAAAATGTATTCACAATTAAATGTTATTTTCACAGACATAATAACAAACAAATTACAAATCTCGGCGCCAGAAACCAATAAAACAAACCCGGCCATATGGCCTAGATGGATATGTATATAACAGATCACGGGATAAATGAATATGTCTGGTATGTTGTTCCTTCAGGACGCATGTCCATATCCGGACAAGGCCCATTGCCGCCATCACATTCAACATGATCAAACTGGACAACAATCTTAGATAACCTGTTTAAAGTTTGAGGTTGACTGCAACGTCACTTCAATTGTTATAGAACAAAATTATAGAAAATTCACTGGGGACAACACAATAAATGTGGAGGACTTGTTTTTTCTCAAAAGAAATATGAAAATCTCGTACTGGTGCCTTCAATTATATATAGGTGTTAAAATACTACATGTACGGGCGGCTATTTTCTGAACGTCCACTATTACTAAGAAGCACCGACAGCCCCATGGCCCCACGAAGCAGGAGAGGACGCCAAGTTGTGCGCACAACTGCTTAAGTCTCATCTGTATCGCTTGCAAGCACTGCGTAAATATATAAACCATTACAAGGATGGATGGATTGGCGCTTCAGGGCTAAACCTGGTCCCCTTACAAGACCTCACACTTCAGGACTGTGGCACGGCAGACTGTAGACGTACATAACGTCTACAGTCTGCTAATGCGGATATCGTTTAAAGCCAGCAAAGTGATATGAAACATTCCTGAAGTCGGCAGTGGCGGATCCAGGAATTTGTGAAAGCCAGACCCCGTGTAAGAATATTTTACATACAAAATTTTTTTCCCTCCAAAATCCGACTTTAACAATGCTTGGCTCGTCCCCCCCCCCCCCCCCCCCCACTGGATCCGCCACTGCAGTCGTATACATATCTTACTGCACAAATGTTGCCGTTGTCTTTCTTTACTCTTGTTATGTAAGGTGTGTGCAGTGTGCAAGAGAGATCAACCGACGTTTTGTATGGTTCCGTAACTAAAGCAATTTCAACAAAGTTACAGACCCGAGGACACAGACCACAGGTCAAAACCAAATGAATATGTTTTACCAAAGAGGCATTTTTATGCCAAATAAGCAGTTTTTTGTACCATATGAGTATATTTTAAGAAATGAGCATTTTTTGCCGATTGAGCCTTTCTAATCCTTGTACAGAAATAGATTGGCACCTACCAGATCTATTTCTCTTCCTAGCCAAACGCCGAGATATTGGAACCATCTATCACATAATGGAGAGAACGAAGCGCTTAATAACTCGTACATGTGAAAAGCAAACAGGCCATGCCCTATGCCATCGTGTCAGGAATTTGCGAAACATTTCTATCAAAAATAATCTTGAGTATTACATGGGCAACAAAACGCTGAGCATATTTAAACATTAGCCCCTGAACTTCTATATAAATGTGTATATGTCGTCCCAAGTCTATATATATATATATGCATAAACACTTCGGTTTGAGTGACGTGGGCAATGGTACCTAATTTAAAGAAACCAACAATACCTTAAATCGTTACAACATTGCCGAGTAAGTTACAAATTCAAAAGTCTGCACGTACACCGGGAAAACGGAATTTTATGAAAATGTAGTGACTTGGGCCGTAGTCTAGTTGTCAAACTCAATTGCGTATCTCTTGTCCTAGTTGACGCGATTTTTTTTTTTTTTTCACAAAATCCAGCATACCGGACCCCGGCCTTGCTTATTAAGCGATAGAAATCCAAATATCTACTCTCGTCTACCACGGCACCGGGAATACCTTATTACGAGATTTGGTGACCCTGTCTATATCGCTCAACTACTTCCGCTCTTGAAGTTTCCAGCCTCCGATCTTTGCCAACGTCGTCCTGATGTCAAACGAAGGAGCTGCAAATATAGTTTGAAAGTAACCTGTAAATCCAGTCAACTTAAAAAGAAACGGGCCTTGCATTCAGATTGAACAAAGCTGACATGCGCAAAACACGTGCTTTGGGACTGACAGGCAAGCCCCAAATAATGCATTTCAGTGACAATTAAGGGATATCACCGGCTATGTTGTATAGAAACAGATAGTGAGAAATCGAGCTGCTACGAATTGACATCGGGTCAACAACATAGCATAACACTCGTTGCGATATATATGGACAGTAGCAAATTATCAGACGAATTACACGAGGCGGTGATATAAGTAAACACCACATAACATATAGGCCAAGGTGTAGAAAACAAAACAACCGTACCACCACAACATGCAGGCTCATATCAATATGTAAGCGATACAGATTAAAGGTTATATTACAACAAATGCTTGGGCGGATATCTCGAGTTCCATTCCCGAAAACTTGGCGATATAGGGTCTGGAAGTGACGTCACAGACAGCGAGCGCTCTTTGAATCCGGTTTTGGGTAAATGGCACTTCGCCGCTCCATATACATAACATGGGAAGCTTTTTGTAATCGCGTGAAACGCACAGAAAACCAGCGTCTTTCGATTCAAAACTAGTATGAGTATGAAGGTACACCCCCAAACATTGACTCCATATGGTTTTCAACTCTAACAGTGCATGCATATCCAAAACTACACTCTCTCAACTCTCAAACTAGACCCATAGTAAAGTATAGGGAGCCGATGACGCGTTGTACCCAGAATGGTTGTTTTTAGCGGTGAGCGGGCGCTGTCTGTCACTTACAGACACTTACAGGGTCTAGGTATATTCTCTGAAGAAATACGGTGCTTTAACTTTGGAACGAGCACGCGGTTACTGGCTTGTTTCGCAGCATTACCTGATGGCTTCTATCCAGATCCGTAACCATTGTTGTCCAAGTGGTTTATGGTCTCCACTGCCGCTTGGGCCGCTAACACGGTGGTTATTATTATTACAATGAGTGTAATACACCCAATAACGATGGCCGCTATGCCAAAGCCCCATGCGACATTCCTCTTGCCGCGAGATCTGAAACCAAAGGGCGCCATGATCAATTAAATCATTTTGTGATCGTCCATATGATTTATAAATTATCAAGAAAACTGTATTCAAAAAGGGATGGATGCCGATTTATAGCGAGAAGCGAGAGGCTATCTAGATATTACAGGCATACGTACTAACTGTTAATTTCAGGTCTGTCAACTGCTTTTGGTTTCAGTAGATATACATATATTGCACCACGTTATGTTTTATTGCACCACGTTATGTTATATTGCATAACCTGTCTGTAACTTGCCTGCTTTCTTAAGTAAAGCATTTGTTTTTTTAAATATATATATAAACCCGGTTTCGGTGATGCACGACTCTCAATTGAACCATATGTAGATTCAAAACCGGTCGCACATGTCACCGATTTTTTTTTTTGATTGACAGAACGTAACCAATAGAAAACTAATCAATGACAATCAATTCGTATCCGATAGGCTTGACCGATTTGCTGACAGCAGCGCACTGAGAGGTGGCAGGTGAGAAGCGCCCCCAATGCGGTCCGTTTTATATGGTAACAAATCTTAAACAGCTCACCTACACACCACCACAAACTAGCTCTTTGATAAAAAAAATAAGTCTTCAGTAATTACTTTTTGAAGAGTCATTCAACCCCCACCGGCAAAGGGCCAAAACATACCTCTCGAAATCCTTGGCCTTATGGTCGACGTAGGCCAGCACGGCGGATACGGTGGCGATCATACCGAACAGACAGCAGAAGAACATTGAGACGAAGGCAGTCACCAGGTTACACCAAGACCAGCGAATCACCACCGTGTGAGTTGTGTCTACGACGAACGAGGACGTAGGCTGCTGCACCATGACTTGTGGCGCCATCTGTTGGCCGCCACCGGGGTATTGTGCTGCCATCTGTTGGCCGCCACCGGGATATTGTGCTGCCATCTGTTGGCCGCCACCGGGGTATTGCGGCGGATACTGCGAGGGTTGGTTAGCGGTTTCTATGTCGTTCTGGAACTGGGTGTATTGTTTGTTGTCGGTCATCTACAATGAAGTAAAGCGGTGTCATTCGCTGCTTTTACGCACACCAGGGCTAAAAACTGGACCAAGGTACCTCCCGGGACAGTCGACGGTGAAACCAGCCCTGGGGTGAAACACAAGAAATGAATGAATGTGCTATATTCCTCCATTCGCTGGAGGAACATTAACATATGTACAGAGTACAAAACCAAAAAAATGACCGATATTAGTCATTTAAAAAATAGTAATACAGATTAGTCAAAAATATTTCAGTGCATGGTCATAAGATGCTCTATGCCAGCAAGATGCACTAATGCTTAATATGTTATCAAATTCGTTCTCGTCGATCACAATATTGGGCGGTTTTCCTAAAATGTGGGCTGTTAGCGACTATTCTTCCGCATGATATATACATGAGCTGAGGCGTACACTGCAGGTATTGACAATCAAATTCCAAAATAGTTATCTTGCCTCGCGGTACTTTTCGCAGTGATGAAGGAAATGTGGTAACATGTCTATGCAAGGCATTGTGCAGTGCGGGCACGATTGCATGGAGGGTCCCTGGCTTACGACACAGGTAAGTTTGGCAAGGTCTCTAACATGTTTCTTATGTCCAGGCAGCCCGTGTGCCAATTTCCATATACTGTGGATATGTGGAATGTGACCATACACATTATTAAAACGCGCATACTTAGGATGCTGCAGTTTTTTAGAGAGCTGATTCTCCCGCCACCGTCTCATGGCCAATCTCACAACATTCTTCCACACCTGTTTAGACGGAAAGCTGCATTCACAACGGTACTGGTCGAGATACCCTAACAATTCGTACTTGCTGAGAACACCCACAATATTTAATAAAAACCCACGGAATTAGGGAGAGTATTATGTAATCTCCAAGATTGGGACATTTTTAAGCTGGCGCGAAAAAACGCCTTAATGGTGATATCGCGAGTATCGAGGAATTACCAGTGACGATAATAATTGCAATGATACTTCTAATGACAATGTATAATAACTAATTATAACGACAAAGTATAAGAACTAATTATAATGACAAAGTATAACTAATATTGGCAAGTCGATGCGCTTTAAATAAGATTAAACACTTCATGAAATGGTTCATACTTCAGTCATATTAGGCGTTAATAAAGTCTATACTTTCGATCAACCGCAGTTGGTGATCCGCATACATCGACCCCACCTGCTCGAAACTAGAAGAGCGGCGAATGACATGAAATGTTGGTGTAACCTTAGCCTGAAAAGACGTTACTCAGCTTACGGCAAAATAACGTCGTCTCATTGCCAACTGTCTTACGACAGTAACGTCTTGTTTTCAGGCTAGTGTAACCTGTGCGCACATTGAAGTAGAATTGAAGTAGAAATTTCTTGGGAAATCAAATCGGGATGGAGCAAACTGAAAGGGTCTTTCATTTATGTCTATGATTATGTATGTCGGTCGTGTATGTGTAAGTGTTACCCGAATGGGAGATAGAAAGTGGTTCACACGCAGTAAACCCTTAGTTATATAATGCTCGATGTTACCCACAGGCGGCGTTAATCAGCGGGGGGGGGGGGCGGGGGTACCCTTATAAACAAGAGATGTTACCGGACTACAACGTCATATCAGTTTTCCCGGGATTACCGTTAATTATCCGCGTGAAGCGATAATGACTCGTGACTCTGTCACGGCGCCACTACTTATTACAAAGCATCGCGAAGCACATAAACTGATGACGTTTACAACTAAAATGAAAACTTGTGGTAAATTGATATCATGGTCACGGCTAAGAGACTCCGCTTGGCAGTCTGGCATGCGTGGAGTATAGACAAAAATCTTGAATCATTCAAGGACTGATTCTTATTTGTATTTTAACCTCTTTAGATTTGGCGGACAAGAGCTCGATGTGCAACTTTAAACAGGAAATTAACTAAACACTGCACACATTCACCGGCGATGTAGCGACCAGTTAGTTTAGACGACTACCACAACCGGAAGTCAATATCGAAGCGGTTTAATTACCTAATTGCACCGCGTTAGAGTTTATACGCGAATTGTCCTTTCGGATGTTTACAATATGGCGGAGCAAGAACAAACTTCTGCCGAGTCGGCCGAAGAAGTTCGGACGAATTTACACATGTCAAACTGATGATGTAATCGTGTACCAATTTGAACCTGTAAGGAAAGAGGATGGTGGATTCGGCATTGTTTGTACAGGGCGTTGACGCATCGTGTGGACAGTGGAGCCGTGTTGCATTAAAAGGGAGGGTGGGTGAGGGGGCGGGGGGCGGAGTCAGGCATCCACCGTCATCGTTGGCAGGGTGCCCAATTTTGACTTGACTGGTAGAGTGGCGGGCCATGGTTAGGGAAGCGGTGTAACTTGTCGATAGCAGAACTTGATACAGCTGCTGTATTAGAAACTCACTATCGCTGAAGGGTATGGACAGGACAGCCGTACTAGCAGAACGGCCGGATGGGGTGGGATTGGGGGTTGGGGGGGGGGGGGGGGTGGTAGTAGCGTGAAGCTAGCAGCCCGTTTAGTCCTCTGCCTACGTACTTACCACACAGAAGGTCCTCAAATGTTCTCGAAGTGGTCGGAACTTACTCTTGAATGTTTGGTGGGTTTAAAATTCGCACGAATCTTGTGTAGCCATTGCCGCAAAAGATGCCGGTCGCCTAGTGTAGCAGTGGATAGCGGTAGAAAAATATCCTATGTTTGCACTTGAATTATTACAGCCAACAGTTGAACAATACACCATTTTGTTCTAAATGCATCGATCTTTCAAATTTATAAGTCAAATTCGCTTGTCACTATTCATGAGAGGTGTCAGGCCGACAATTAGTTATAGAGACGCAGTTTCTTCTAGGTAAACACATTTTTGGTTCAGCGAAATGTTATCGCCAGTGACGTCAAGGCCTTCGCGTGTAATAGGCTAACTCTGGTCAGGTGTTCAGAACATGTCGCCACCCGCCTAATGCCGCATGACAAACCTGATGGGCACGTAAATGTCAGGCCTATATATGTGTGACATACATGTGTTTTTAAGTAGCACGAGTCTTACAGATTTCACGAGTTCTCACAGGTTTCATTTGCCAATGTTCAGTAGGTTAGTGCGTCTTGCCATGTGAGGATGTTGAGCATGTTAATTTCAGCTCTGTGTCAGGTTGTTCGAGCTGGTATCAATGGGTGTATTTGATTATGCACTTCGCCTGCCCGGCGCAATTTTTTTGCGCTTGCGCTTTTCAAGTTCCGTGTGTCTGATAGTCAAACGTGAAACCCGCTAGGTCCGACAGCAACATGGCAGACGAAGGAGTTAGGTGGATGTCATTTCACGAAGATCTCGAACTTTTGCTCGTAAAATTTAAAAAATTAACTGCCTGCCCAAAGAGAAACGAAAAATGTTGACTTTATCATAAATGTATAACATGTTTTTGAATGATATTGCTAGAAAATAAATTGCACGAAGTTGGCCGCAATAATAACGGCCCCAATGATATTGGGGTATAATATTAGTAATATTAATAGCGAGCGTAGCGAGCTCTTTAGATAACACACACGTAAAAAACTGACAAAATCTGTATCTTCATCCCATACTGTAAAGAGCGAAAAAAAATGAACAGGAAGTCGACCCCCAGAGTAACATTTTTGCGCATGCGTTCAAGTGCATTCTGGGAAATGTCATGTTTATTTTTTTGTCAAAAACTTATATGCAGCCCAAACCCGCACATTCACAAAAGAATGTAAGCTTACATAATTGGTAGATAATTCACATACAAAAACATAATTCCAACTGATGAAACGCTGATCATAGCGACTTCGCTGGGAACCAGCCTGCCTGTCCGAAACAGACAGCTGGTAACGGGTATCCTCCATTTTAGAAAGGGCCGGAATTCCGGCCTTTTTCCTTAGTCGCCAAATTTCAAAAACATAACTGATTTTCCCATACTACACCTCATAAGTGTTTCTATATACCTTCACGAAATCTCGCAATGTAATTTATATAAGGAAATATCTAATTACGACATATGCTGACTTATACGACGGGGGTCTGACCTCGAAACTATGGAAAGCCAAAGTGGAATTTAATCGACTGGTGAATGCAACTGATCGTGAGACCTTGCGGAGAGGAGACAGTATAAACATGATCAAGTTCGAGATTGCGGGTAGGTGTCAGACGCCTTACCACGTGTTTTGATTTATGAAAAAGAAAGAAAACAGTTACATACGTTTGTACGTGCGAACGCGTCCGTCTTCCCTCATTTGCAATACTACATTTCAATAATGAACGTGTGTTTTAGATCTTTTCTAGCTGACCATTAAACACATGGAGTATTACCGAATTGTACTACAGGATGTGATGTCATTTTGTGGTAATAGGATGAAATTTGGCTCACATGTTAGACATTCATGTCTAATCGAATTTAGTTAAAGTGTCGAGTCAGATTTAAATGGTGGACAATGTCACCAATTATAAGCGATATCTTGGACTCACAATAAGAAGGATAAAACTGTTATTTTGATGTCTGTCCATAGGTTTTTGTGTAAGCAAATTAAAAATAAGTCCTCACTGGATATTCAAGAACAACGCATGGGCCATTTCCCTATATAAGGACCCTGCACCTCTTAGTTTTAAAGATATATTGAGTATGTTTGCTGGCCTTTGTCCGCCATCGTGGAACTAGAGGATGCGTTGCACCTAGATACACACAAATATCTTCTGTTTAATTCAGCGACCCCGAAAACCTATGCATAAATATAAAATATTAGTTCGATCGTCGATTTGCGAGATATTGAGCTTTGTTGGTTAGTTTTGCCCGTCCAAAGCCGCCAAGGGTAAAGTCTACTTGACATTAGCTAAATTTAAATACAAGAGATATTCGACCATAGGTCGAGGACGAAGATACATAAGTACATTTGGAAGCTGTATTAATGGCGACGTTACGAGTCGTCAGGGCCAATTTTGGCTAAAGGGCCTTATAGGGGCAATTTGGGCTAAATGCTGCCTTGGACAGGCAGTGTGGCACTGTAGGCGGAGCTTAAAGTCCATCTCTTGGGGGGGTATTTGTTTTTAAACCACTTTCAAATATACATTTCTCAGTGGTTACTAAAGCCATTTATCAGATGCATCTATTTTACAATGTCTCTTATGCCATAAATAATAATATCTAAAGTCACCAAAGTAAACTCAAGCAGCGAACGATCCATTTCCAAACCCCCACCCAGAGTAGAGATTTGTGACGTCACGAGATGAACCGGTTTGAGTGAGCCTCGCTCGCTTCGACTGCCCGCGGTGTTTGAATGTAGCCTACGTGCGGCAGGGAAGCTCTAACTCAGATGTTTAATTCGATTAACATTAACTCATGATGAATATTTGCCACATGTAGATGTAGATAGACCTAGATCAATTACATTAGAGGTGTGTGATTGTTGGTTAGCGCAACATTCGTGACACTGACACTGACAGCTGCAGTGGCCACTGCCACTGCCAGAGTGTTGACAGCCTACGTTTCTTCCCAAAAATGAAAAGGGTGGGCTAGTCTACAGTAGTGGAGGTCCGTCGCGGGGATGTCCGTCGAATCGTAGACATATAATCTAGATTCAGGGTTAAATAAAATGTATGTACTAAGAGAAGTTGTTCATGCACACCAGAACTTGACAGAAGGGAGGCAGGACGACATTTATCGGCATAGCATAAAAAATACGCAGCGCACATCTGGTATTACTCTTCATCGCGTACTTTTTATAGTAATACTTGTGGACACCCGAACGTTATGGTGTCCGGTTGGGACAAACAACTAAGTAGCTTTTCACAAATGTGTCTGCTGGTCGCCGAATTAATACTGCATATGATTACAAGACATATTTGCAGGTTTTTTATCTAGATCTCATGATATAATAAGCCTCACTTTTTATGAATGAAGCGTTCGCACTTCTTCCGAAAATACTGTTTTGCGTAGGGCGTTTCGAGATTTTCAACGTTTACAGTCACTTAGGCTTAGCAAACTGTCTTCATTCGAGGTGGCTCGAAGCGATACGCACGGCGGCAGAATACATGCTCCGGTTGCCTGAATCCTCCACTTCTTCTTTCTCACCCTCGCTATCATTAATTCCAAATAATCGTGCGCGTATCGCTGCATCCCGATCGATGCGGAAGGACGCTGACCATCCTATAGACGCCATGCTCAAAGACGCGTTTACCATATTGCGCAACAAAACCGGTTCATCTTGTGACGTCACGAATCAATGAAAAAATTGCCCTTGTCTATCTTCTACTTTTTTGGGTAGGTATGTGATAAAATGCCTAATATTGTTAATATTCATGGCGAATAAATTCAGTGCGTATGGAATTTCGTTAATATAGTGCAAATGGATCAAATATATGCAAAGTAGTCTTCGTGACTTCACGAACTTCATTTGACGATCACGACAATATTCGCGATGGCTTCTATTTTGTTAAGTATACCTACTTACGAAATCATGGGTGAACTGATGAACTTGTGGGTGATGGTAGCTATTGCCAAATTAGCTGAACATCAAGCAGGCCCAAACTTTCGTAGGAGCACGTAAGCTATGACGTTGACGCAAACTTAGCCCCGTCGCCATGGGTGTCTCTGGAGACGACGTGTTTAAGTGAACATGAAATGTTGTTCTCAAAAGCGATTGCTTGACTCATTATGAATGGCGCTACGAATTTTACTTTTTATCTAATAATACGTCATCGTGACGTGACATGACGTCATTTGACGTTCGCAAAAATGCTCAAGATGGCTTCTATTTCTTTAATATGCCTACTTATCAACTCGGGTTATGACAGCTATTGCCAAAGTGGCTGAAAATAAAGCAAACCCAACATTTCGTAGGAGCACGTAAGCTATGACGTCATTTTTGACGCATACTTATCCCCTGCGCCAAAAAAGTTACACCCGGCACAAACTGTCCCTGAACACGACCTGCAACGTCAAGCGACCCGAAAGTCGCCATACCTTATAATAGCCTAGTAATAGCTTACGTAAGATGTGTGACGTCATGACTTCATAGTGACGTTATGACGTGACGCACGACAACGTCCAAGTGGCAATACACCATGGTTTACTGCCCAAACTTATTCGATTAAAGAGCTAGGCGATAGAAAGAATAGTCCTTCAGCTATGGCTTGACGAAATGGCCAAAAGTTGCATTAGTTCATCATTGCGGAGACACGGAGAGCTAGGACAAGAACAAAGAACACTGCATGCGAAGTGATATAGCAACTCATTTGTTTCTTTTACTAGTTCTCTGCCGATCGATGGTCCCTACCATTTGGCGTAAAGATCACAGCTCTGGCATGTTTTTCTTAATTTTGACGTTGTTTTAAAGATGGACACAATCTCCATTCACTCATCATTGGTGGCCCTCAAAGGTGTAGTCCCACTTTGAAGCGCTCTAGCGCCATAACTGATCAACATCCGCCTGATTTAAGCATTAAGTGATCTGTAGATGCTTATTGGCAACTAGTTGGCGAAAAGAATGCAATTTTAGCATTTTTATCTGATTTTTGACGATTTTTCTTTCAATGGCAAGAATCTATGTTTATCATTAGGCCAGTGGCTTCGTTGCCATGGAAACAAAAAGTAATACAGAGATCGCCGTGTTTTTCTTATTATTATCCTCATTGTGTGGCGAAGGAGACTGAAATAGCTTGAGCGGAAGTAGGTCATACTCACTCAAGTTCCTTTTTCCCCATAGGATCCCATGTTAAACGATTTCGACTATATACCGAAAAGTAATGTGGCTATGGAACCATGTTGACAGATTATGACTCAGCTTAGTATTATCCATCCACAGGTGCAAGCATTGAGTGATGGCTTGAATAGGACACCCGTGGGAGCCTCTGCTAACACCAAAAGGCCGTATCTTTCACCATTGGCCAAATTTCAAAAAAATCCTATGACGTCACTATTTGCTCCAATCGCATGCGATACGCACTGAGGCTACTATATATCATGTTTAACTAAGAAAAAAATGCCGGTGTCGCTTGAAGGCACTTGTGAAATACACGAAATACACGAAAATTGAACATTTTCGTCATAACAAGGATATTAAGGACAAGTGTGCTAACTTTCATGCTTTTACCACCAAATGCACAACTCGACATAATTTGGCGTTTTCCTGGTGGCTATGGCAGCTCGGGCGTGGGAGTGAACTTTCTCGCTCTGTCCATCCGACTGCCGGTCAGATAACTGTGCGAGCATTTGAAATGATTTGAACATCCAGAGATGATTATGAACAACTATAGAACCGGATGAACACAAAAATAGCTCTCAACTGATAACCTTGGGCGTGAAATACCCAAATTATATGAAGATTGTCGAACATTTTCAACTGGTCGATTCTCCCCTTGCTTGAATCGGGCCTGCATGTGCCACTTCAGGGACCGTCTCGGAATGAACTATGGGGCGGAATAAGCGGCGTCGAAACAGTAGCGGAAAAACCCCAGAGCAGAACAGGGACAAGAAACAGAAGCTTTTGGCTTCCTGGTTGGAGTCTGAAGAGGAAGCACCATCTGATACTCCTGAATTATCGCCTACAGTGAACCAAGAGATGCCAAACACGTCTGATGATACCAAGAAGTCTCTGGACAACATACTGCAATTGGTGTCCTGTCTGCCTGGCATAAGGGAAAGTATCGCCGATGTGAAGAAAGAGTTGGGAGCGCTGAGAGAGCTGGGAGAACATAGCAGCCAAAGACTTGACTCGCTTGAAAAGGAAAACGCGTTGTTACGAGAACGCCCGACAGTAATAGAAAACAAGGATAGCTCAGCGAATTTAGACATTCTCGTGGCCAGAAATAAGGATCTCGATAAGCATATCACTGCGCTGGAAATATACACCAGGCGCGAAAACCTGGTGTTCCATGGAATCCCGGAAGCCGCATGGGGCAAGGAGGATTGCGCAAAAGTCATTAAAGACCTCATCGCAACAAAACTATGCATCGAAGGAGCGGCTGACATGAGGATACAACGCTGTCATAGGCTCGGACCCACGCCCAATTCCGGATCCCAGCGCAAGAGTTCAAGGCCGATAATTGCGCGCTTCGCTTTCTCTGAGGATCGTCAGCGCGTCTGGACAAGCAAGAAAAATCTACGCGGATCCAAGTTATTCATCGATGAGGACCACCCAAAGCTGATCCAGGACCAGCGACGCAAGCTGCTTCCCATCATGAAGGCTGCAAGGGCCGACGGCAAGCGTGCCTCGGTGATAGGGAACAAACTTTTAGTAGATGGGAAATCTTATGGGACCGACGCACTGGACACACTGCCGGAATCATGGTGTAAATATGTGAATCCGAGCGTAGATCACGGCTCACAGGCACACTTGCAGGTTGGTTCGTAATTAATCGTCACGAGTATCACCTATTGCATTGTTCAACCATTTTTGATTCTTGAGACTGTCCCCGGGTCGCCTACTGTGGTATTGCACTCTGTATTTGCATAATACGTTACTTTTGTTTCACTAATGTGCTCGTCTATGTATGGTGTACGAAAGCTGCTCACATTTTGTCGGTTTCTACTCGATCTCTTAGCTGCCCCTGGCATGGCTCGATGAAGCTCAAAGCAGATTAAAGGGGTGGTGCGGCGGTGCACTGACGTCCCAATGTAGGGTGCGTGTAATAAAAGGCCCAATAAGGCCTTTCGGTGTATAGGCCACAGTTCAAGCATTGTAGACGCGGTCATATTTGTCACCTGTTTTTTTTCCACTGCCGATTATGTACATGGTCTGCACCGCGCGAGTTGTAAAATCGAGCGAAGTGAGCTAGTGGTCACGCTGGCGCTGCGGATGTTTGCTCAGCTCAGCTCAGATCGTGTGTTATCTCATGCATGTTTTATGTTACTTGGCTGTGCTCTGTGAGATGCAAAGTCACCTGAATGTTGTATGCTTAAAATCGGTATGCCGGATGCCTTGCGCCCGACATTTGTTGCCATGTCTATGATCCTTTTTCCTATCTCTCACGGTCCTCTTTACTTTTACAGCGAGAGTAAAAACCTTGATATGCGTTACTTGGCAAAGTTGTGCAAGGGTATATTTGGATATATTATTACACTTGTGGTTGTATTTATAATATCACGTGACCATGGCGTTGCTGCTCGAAGTTACCGCCTTTAATACCAGAGGGCTCAGAGATACCATGAAGCGAAGATGTATCTTCAGACACTTTCACACCTATTTCAGGGATTCTTTCATATTCTTGCAAGAAACACATAGCACAGAGAGTGACGAAAATGCATGGAGGCAAGAATGGGGAGGAGATATAGAGTTTTGTCACTATACCACTGAAAGCAGAGGTGTCTGTATCCTGATTCCCAACTCTCTGGATTAAACGTTAATTGATCATACGCGCGATAAAGACGGACGTTATATTATACTGCACTATAATATGGATGAGAATGAATATGTTCTGGCTAATATTTACGCCCCCACAAAGAACAATATCTCCAAACAATGTCTATTCCTCGAAGAATTCAGCGGTCAGTTGCGTAAGTTTCTGGGTATGTCACTTATAATAGGAGGCGATTTCAATGTAACTTTAAATCCAAAGCTGGACAAGAAAGGTGGAGTTGAGGAAAGCCATTCTCGATATCGGGAAAATCTACTTGAATTCTTAAATGAGTACGAGTTGTCAGATATCTGGAGAAATCAGCACACCGGTGTTAGGCTATATACATGGTGCTCTCCAAAAGGAGCTATCAAAAGTAGGCTAGACTTTTTTCTCGTCTCCGACTTTCTGTCGCCTTTTGTAAAAGGCACTCGTATTGAAACCGCTATTATGTCTGACCATAGGTTAATCAGTTTCCGTTTACAGGGCGGTCTGCCGCAAAAAAAGGGACCGGGATTCTGGAAGTTTAATTCTAGCCTGTTAGGAGAGAAAACATATGTCTCAGAAATGAATGAGCTCTTAATGGTTGCTACGAAGAAATTCGCCGATGTTGAAGATAAAGGTTTAAAATGGGACATGATTAAATGTGAGATTAGAAGTCACACATTAGCTTTTTCTAAGTCTCGAGCTAAAAGGCTCAGAAATCGCGCGAGGTAAATGTACTCGAGTCCAACTCAGATGCCGACAACTCCGCTACAGATGTTGAGCATCTGTGTTCTTTAAAAACTGAGCTAGAAGAAATAGCTAAAGAGCGAACGAAAGGAGCCCTTGTCATGTCAAAAGCCAACTGGGCGGAACATGGCGAAAAATCTTCCAAATACTTCCTGGGCCTATGTCGGAGAAATTATAGGAATAAGTGTGTGACCAAACTAAAAGAGGAATTTACCTTCTTCCAGGCGTTGTACACCTCTCGACGGGTAAATTTGTCGCAAGCCAAATATGAGCCGCTCAAATCTTTATTTTTAGAAAACCCTGATATTCCCAAATTAAACCCAGAAAACCAGTCAGCCCTGGAGGGACGACTCACCAGCGCTGAATGCGGCACAGCGCTGCAGGATTGCAAACCTAACAATAGCCCTGGGACGGACGGTCTAACATACGAGTTCTACAAGTTTTTTTGGCGGTACATATCAGCATTCGTAACGGATAGCCTAAATTACGCGTTTGATAACGGGAGATAACGGGAGGCATGAAAATGCCCATCCTGGAAGTAAAGTTAGCATCTCTCCAACTGGGTTATGTCAAGAAAATTGTATAACGGGGACGCTAAGGTTTGGAACGAAATGCCTTCAAGCATACTTCCCCCAGATGGGTATACAAGACCTGTTCAATACTAGATGCTGCATACCCGATATGTATTTAGAATGTGTACCTTTATTTTATAAAGATATTCTATCAGCATGGGCGAAGCTTAAAGCTCACTTTGTGCCAGAGAGTATTCCGGACATTCGACAAGAAGTACTGTGGTTTAACCCGTTCATACAGATTGGCAACGAGTCGGTCCTCTACGGCAAGTGGTATAAATGTGGTATTGTTAAAATTAATGACATAGTTGGAAATGACAATTGTTTTTTGTCCGAGGTTGAACTGGTAGAGAAATATGGGGTACATTTACACTTTCTGGAGTATTATAGTATTAGACAAGCAATTCCTCGTGGCTGGAGAACACGCCTGCAAAATAGAAACTGTCTCCAGTCCTTGCACCATTTGGATCTGTTATCTCTTTCGTGTAAATCTCTCTACGATATACTTTCTTCTCGCCCATTAAGTTGTGTACAGATGAACAAGTGGCTTGATGTATTTTCGTTCCACGAATCAGATTGGGGCAAAATATGCTCCCTGCCTTTTAAATGTGCCTTTGAAACCAAACTACAATCCTTTCAATATTCAATTCTTTACAGGTTTGCTCCCCACAACAAATATCTAAACACAATTGGGCTGGCGGAGAGTGGTTTGTGTGATTCATGCTCAGAGGTAGATACACTCATTCACAGATTCAGCGACTGTATCGCAGTACGTAGATTCTGGAATGCCCTCACAGAGTGGTGGCACCTAGCCACATCTGATACTGTAGCCGCTTCTACTAAGACAATCATTTTAGGATCCTACGATCAACCGGTCTATTCCATAAATAGTGCGTTCCTTTTAGCCAAATATTATATTCACGTATGTAAGTGTAAATCTGAGCCTATCAGGCTAAATTCTTATATATCCAAGCTAAAATATCATATAACGAACGAGCAGTATATCCTGTGTAAAAAAAATCAGTTAAAAGTCTTCATGTCTCGATGGGAGAAACTTTTATTTCCTATATCCTAATTACCATGTATGTGTTAATGTATTACCACAATCTCTTCTCATGTCTGTAACGCATCAAGGAAATAAGAAATAAAAAAAAAAAAAATAAAAAAAAAAAAAAAATTTGGCGTTTAGCCGCTGAAATATCACGGAATATAGGCAATGTTTCCGTTTCGTCAACACAATTATAACCAGTAATGACGACGAGGACGACATCAGCTTCGTATAATATTTGCCAAAATATCCTCCTTCCGGGCAAACAAATCCAATGTCTCTCTATTCCTAATCTCTATGTTTCATATGCTATGTGAAATCCAAATTATTATCCAATTTACTTCACATTGTAATATGTTTTTAAATAATAGGACATATGTCCAACTCATGTAAAGACGTGTATACAAAAATGTTACGGTTAATTTCTTACCGGCCTAGTATGCGAGCAGCTCTAGGCCGGTTCCCAGCCTACATAGCGACAACATGCATGTTTCCACTCTCCTGACAGAGGGCGCTCAACACGCGCGCGCTGCATTCGCTTGGTGGCAGCACAAGTCGAACGCGCAGACGACAGTTTCAGATCTGTCAGCAGTTTAGCAGGCTTCGTTGATGTTACAACATTGTTAACATCTAGTCTAGCTTTTGTAAATTTTTAACAAGGTTGGTGATACATTAAAGTGCTAAGGTAACTTATTTGTGTAATATTTAGATCTAGCCTAGGAGTTAGATCTATTTGACAGTTCATCAGGCGCCAGTGTAGGATCCATAGAACAGTTTTGACCCTGACCAGGGGACCATTTGACTCTTTTTCCTAAATGTAGCTAATGTTTACTGAGCTTTTCAGTAAAATAGACTTCTAATTGACTAGATCTAATATAGATCTAGCTGGAAGTTAAGTTAAAGTTGCATGTGGAGTTGTTTCGCTGTTTTTGAATGCCAAATTTGCGTATAAGAACACAAACCTAAGGCCTTAAGGTTCATAACAGACAATAAACACCTACCATATCGCTCACCATCTGCCAATGAGCAAAACATTTCAAATTCATGAATTGTCCGCCACAAAAATGAAAACTTGTGCTGATTTGAAACGTCATAAACGTGTGTAAACAAGTCGTTTACCGGTGCCACCGACAGGGGGCCCAAGCGCTAAATTATATGACAACAATAGAAGCGTCCGGAGCGCCACTTTTTCTTTGGCGGTGGCCGTTGACACTGCTTGTGGTCAAAGGTAACATTTCCTGTTTATGCTTACTTTGGTACAATTTGAGGCAAAAATTGCTTCGTTAACGTTACAACATGTTTATAGGTCTAAGACTAAGACTTAGGATCCAGATCTAGATCCGTTAGGCCTACAATCTAGGTTAGCTTTTGTAAATATAGATCAAGGTTGGTGATCCAATAAGTGCTAGATCTAACGTCACATTTAAAACATATGAGTTTCACCACTTATTTGTATCACATTTAATTAACTGGGTTATTTGACAGTTTATCAGGCGTCCGTGCAGGATCCGTCAAGAAATTTTGAGTGGTTCCTGGACAAGCTAAAGGAACCATTTGATTGGGACAACCGTCTTTTAGCCTTTCATTAAAATAGACTTCTAATACAGATCTATCTGGATCTAAGCTTTAAAAAAAATTGAGGCAAAAATTGCTGTTGTTAACTAAGTAAGCTTAGTCTACATCTAGAGATAAGTTAGATCTATTAAGACCTTCGAACATCTATCCATTTGCATTCTTTAATAAGCTTACTTTAAAAAGTAACCTTACTCTAATTATCGAATCAAAGCAACATCTGTGTTTATTCAAGTGGGCTGTTTGAAAGTTCATCAGACGTCCGTGTAGGATCCGTCAAATAACTAACTTCTAATATAGATTCAGCTAGAAGGTAATGTACAAAGCTGGATCCAAGCTTTAATAAAATTTGGCGCAACTTTGGTTTATAACAAACCCTTCACTTAAGATTAGCCTACATCTAGAGATAAGTTATCAAGATCTTCGAACATCTATCCACTAGCATTCTTTATTATATTTAAAAAGTAGTACAGTAGTCCAATTAGTAAATCAAAACAAGTTGTGCTCCTCTTCTTTAGTACATCTACTTCAAAACTAAAAGCTTCTAGCACAGCTGCGTGTCATTTGGGATCTCTGTCTACCGTAGACTACTTCTTGCTGGTTTTCCTGCATTGAATAATGGCGGACCACACTTACATAAAAAAGTATTCACATTGCTTCACACTGGGTAACCGTAACACAACCCAGTCAACCAGTCGCCCAGTTTCAAATTCTAGAGATCTTGAGCATAATTACTCACGCTCATTACATGAGCTGAGTCGTGAAGTTACAAATCCCAATCAGGGAGCAGGAAGGCAGGAACATAATTATTGCCGGCCGCATCTATCTGACCATGGCACTCCACCTACACCATGCAATGATCCCTCCCCACGAAACACGACACTTTTAAGCTTTGAGAACGAACATTTTCGGTCAGTCAATTTTTTTCATTGCCTTAGCCTATTTTTATTTTTAAGCAAAACTTTACAGATCACAAATAAAGCAACCTAGGGTAGATCTAATAGGAACCTAAATCATGACAGATTTTGTCAGGGGCAGGTCACTTGACTACAAATCAAATGTACTACTAGACTACTAGATCTACTCTTTCAGTACCAAAACTTTGATATTAAATAATAGATATACCAAATAGCATAACATGTAAAACTTCACCTTTAAAAAGAACAAGTCATAAGGTTATGAGAAACAGTTTAGCCCAGTTATCATCAGTGGGGGTCCAAAAAATTGCTTCACAACAAAGTCAAAGGCTACGCTCGCCTTCTAGATTTTACCTACAATATATTAATATTAGTATGATGCTTATTTTCGTTGCTCGTAAAATTACGATCTCTCGTTAAACTAGCATGTACAAGATACGGTTGCGAGCCCGTAATTGCAAGTGAAACGATCCACTTTGGTGGTTCCTTTGACGCCATGTTGGAAATCCTTGTGCCTCGGCTAGAAACCGAGAGCACGCGGCGCGGTGAAATTGATAACGTGACGAAACGCTCGGAGCACAATTTTCATTGTTTGATTTACAAGACGTCATGATCGAGGTACTCTGCGCGCATAATCAAATACGCCCAATGTCTGACTGTCTAGTCCAAAGTTCAGTGCTGTGCGACCATGCGTCTCCGAATGTGGCAGTCAACTGCAGTTGTGTTTACTCGTATAGCTTATTGTATAAACAAAAAGTGTGGTATGCAAGGACTGAATGCGCGAGGCTGGGTCAGCGCCCCCCCCCCCCCCCCCCGCGCCACCCACCTCATTGGTTCTGTGCTCAGAACATTGCAATGGGGGACTGCTGTATCGTATGAACATTTTTTAAGTATATGTAAGAAGTGTATTACGAACAATATTGTGACTATAAGGCCTGATGACAAACCGTTCTACAATAATTACCTCACGCTTTTAAGAGGAAACTGGATAGATTTCATCGTAAACCAAACAAACGAAATCTGCTCTCGATTGGGACTTTTATCGATGCATGCGTGATGATTGTGTCTTACATGTGCGAGAAGCTAAGACCAAGTACGACGACAGTCTAGAGGAATCTTTAGAAATAGATAAAAACATCAATCCAAAGCGCTGGTGGAAACTATCCAAGTTTATTTTAGGGATAGCGGCAAGTGACGGTTACCCTGCACTCGACGTGAACGGTACTTGTGTGTCAGATGACGTGGGCAAAGCCAGTGGTTTTAATAATTATTTTTGACAACAGGCTAAAGTAGACAACGATTAGGCCTGTTTATTGGCTACACATATTTGTTCGAATGCTACTGGTTTAAGTTATATTGAGGTCACAGAAAAGATGACCTTCTTGTAAATATCGGTATAAGCAAAGCGAGCGGTTACGACGGAATTAGCCCTAAAATGTTAAAGGAGGCTAGCTCGACAATTTGTAAACCATTAACAAAACGTTTTAATGTGTGTGTCTGAATGTAGAATGCCAGTGTTATGGAAAAGAGCGAATGTAGTTCCCATTTATAAAAAAGGAAGTCGTAGTCATGTAACCAATTACCGTCCTTTATCTCTTTTGAGTTGTACCGGTAAGTTACTAGAACGCATTATATTTTGAGATACTTTCAACTACCTTCGCGACAACGACATATTGTGCAGATGCCAATCAGGATTTATCCCCGGAGATAGTACAGTCAATCAACTAGCGGAATTTTATCGTGTTTTTAGTGAAGCGTTGGATAAGAAGAAAGATGTTAAAGCTGTACTTTGTGATATATCCAAAGCGTTTGATAGGGTATGGCATAAATATATATTGAAGAAATTAAGCGGTACAGGTATATCTGGCAATCGACTTAGCTGGTATGAGGACTATAGGCGGGATCGATATCAGAGGGTTACCATCAAGGCTGAGGCGTCCGAGTGGGGTCTTATACATGCGGGGGTACCGCATAATTCAGTTCTTGGACCGCTATTCCTTCTTATTTATTTAAATGAATAGCCGCCCCGCTCGCGGGACGTTTAGCGTTCGTAGTAATAAGCGAAAGAAATAAGAGTATGACAGTATTTTGTTTTATACGTCAAATAGTAGCAGGCAGAAGGTAGACATTGGGCAGAAATAATATCGATAATTATATTGACATAAATTGAGACCGGGAGCTACTGAATAATGGGACATAAATGTCAAGGATATTTAAACACTTTCTGTGCAATTATTGTGCATCCAGTACAGAATACTCAAATTGCGGCTAAAGCACGCTAATAAACGAATATCAGTCCAGTAAAGCTAAGGTCCAAGCTCATACATTGATTAAGTAAAAAAGAGGGATTGATTGAGTTTAAAAGGGGGCTGTTTCCCGTCCGTTGTTCGTCATTTAACGTATTACTACTACCTTCAGTGGATAAAATCTGCCTGACGTCCTGGTTGGTCTATAGAATTGACGTGTAGTCCGCCTAACTATACCGGGCGGAGTTCTCTTGCTACTGATGAGAAGTTGTGGGCGCGAGACAGTACGGGATTTGTTTGCTTTTTAATGACGGTTCGGGCGATAAGGCGTTGGGAGAAATATTATTACTGTTGGCACCAAGCAAGGTAGCCCGCCGCAGACATGGTCACCATGCGGGATAATCACCCGAAAGCGATATTATGCGCGGGATAAGCTGATAAGCACCGAGCGGTAGTGTTGACACATGCGATAGCGTTGACACATCTAAGAGCGACAATGTTGATACAACCAAGGCGGGCCATGTAGTGCATCATCCAGTGGTTCGGTTGGATATACGTGCAAGGCGGCTGCTGAGGCCAATGTGCTCTTGAATGCAGCGGCATAGTGGGACAGACAGCTTCATTTTATTAGTATATAAGATAAGATATAACTAAAGGTCTGGAATCCAACATACGGCTGTTCGGCGATGACACCACACTTTATATTATTTCAGGGGACAATATTGATAGCAATGATATTTTATCTAAAGACTTATTGAAATTAGAAAGCTGGGCTGAAAAATGGTTTGCTAACTTTAATGCCTCGAAGATAAAGGCTATGGTAATATTTAATAAGTTATCTGACACTCAGATGGAGTTCTGCATGGGTTCACAGAGACTGCAGATTGTCTATTATCATAAACATCTCGGACTAACGCTAAATAACAAATTATCTTGGTCTCCTCACATTAATGAAATATATCATAAAATTATGAGAAGAGTGGATATGCTCTCGCAATTAAGGTACAAGTTGGGTCGTTTGTCTCTGGATAGTATGTACAAAAGCTTCATTAGACCGTCAATGGAGTATGCTTGTGTGGTCTGGAACGGCTGTTCGCCAGCAGACTCGCATCGGTTAGAATCGGTGCAGCTGCGGGCGGGTAGGTTGGTTTGTGGAGCTATTAAATATACAAGCCATCTCCATATTTACAATGAACTGGGATGGGAGACACTGGCCACACGGAGGAAGAGGTTTAAACTATAGCTTTTTCACAAACTATTGCATACTAGATTTCCCGAATACTTGTTCAATTTAATTCCTCTGACGGTCGATTCTAGAACTTCCTATGTTCTACGAAACTCCAATACCGACAGTGTCACACCTATCAGGGCCAGATTAACTTCGTTTTACAATTCTTTGTTCCCAGTACAATCAGAAGTTGGAACGAACTGCCCGTTCATATTCGAACAATTACCGATTACAATAAGTTTAAACGAAAACTGTGCAAGAAAACAGACGTCCACAGTTTAAGGAAGCTTTCTTATCTAGGAAGTCGGAAGACGAATGTCATTAACGCGCGACTAAGGATGAATTGCAATACTTTAAATGCTCATCTATTTCATATGCATATCGTTGACAGCCCACGGTGCAATAGCGGTGCTGCTAGCGAAAATAGCGTTCAGTTTTTCTATTCTTGTCAAACATACACAAACGACCCCGAAATACTGATGGAAAAACTAGTTACTCATACCCCGATGTCAGTAGGCACACTTTTTTTTTAACCCATCCCGGTCTTACGATACAAATGTAGAAATCTTCACAGCTGTCCATAAATATATTGTATTTGTATTACTATTGTAATAGTAAACGCTTTAAATAGACATCACGTGTCGCTGCGTGGGTAAATCATCGAACTAATGGTTAATATAGTGTTAATTCTTTGAATCTGTATTTTGCCACTGGACTAAATCGAAATCGTAAGATGATTAAATTCTTACATGTTTGAAATTGCTTTTGTGGTTCAGACACTTGACAACATTCCAGCATTTATTCAATGTGAATGAAATAAATCTATTTAAATTAGTGCATGTAATAGGAAAAGTTAATGTCAATGACACTGGTAAATCTATGTGGGGGAAATAAGTCGCTCTTCCAAAACTAATGTTTGATCTAAATTCTGACGTCACTAGTAATTGTTGTCGCTTTGGCTATTGGCTGAAGATATACATATGAAGTGCACATTTGTTGTAAAGTAATTATTTAACATGATCACACAATATGCATTGTAAAGTTTGAAATCTTTTAAATGTTGCAAACACGTTGCAACCATGTTATGAAAATAATGTTGATTGAGAAGAGACCAAAGCATTAATTAAAGCATAGATTCCTATACGACCTTTGATTACAGCCACAGTTAGTTTGTCGTATGCTTATTCAATTATTTGCACCAATAGAGTATGAATTGAATTATATTTTTGTTTTCAGGTGGTGTTTGGCATGTCTGGTTGGTATGGAAATAAGGTTCCTGTAAATTATCTTTAGAATACGCATCTTCAATTTTAAATGCTTGTAGCTTGTAAATGACAATGCATGGTGATGGAGCTAACCCTGTAAAAATAACATTGTAGACTGGTCCTATATAGTGCACTCATATTCCACTTATATGCCATGTGAATGAACGTGCTTGTGTCTTTAACTCAGTTCACATAGTATTGAGACGTAGATTACTGTTTACTGCGTTGTTGCATGTTCGTTCTGCTCTTACTAACTTGGATGCGGACTACTGTCTATCAAATTTGCCCAATTCTTTCTTGTTATAATGACTACCAGGAATAGTTCTGCCATTATGAGTATGATGGTATGATGATCATTTGCACTCCTGGTTAATATTCCATGGAGGATAATTAATTTATGCTTGTATGTAGCTTACGATATGTGAATCTGTAACATTGATGGAATTTGAGAGCTGCGATTTATAATTTGCTGGTCATTTTTTTAATACAGCACACTATTGTATAATAACCTTTTGCCGCGTAAACATATCTGTGAGCAATTCCCGGTAAGAGGATCAAAGTATAGATTAAATTGATTTTCTTATCTGTGGTGCTTTGAAGAACATATTAATTTAATGAAGAAGAGCCTACATTAATCTGCACTTTGCCTAATGCATCACATCTGAGCTCGACGTAATTTGCTTTACACCGGGCATGAATGACTGAATGCAGTCGATATCACAATTATTCCCTTAACGTGAGTTACGTTTTATCTTTCACAGATGAGACAAGCATCGAGTAATAAAATACGTTAAAATATATCGAATGTGTCTGACTTGTGTTGTCGAGGTATGTATATATATAGACCAGATATGTAGTAATACAGAAACATCCCTGCTACCCCCACACCCTTCAGCGCAGGAGTAAAGTATATGCGGAAATCCTGGGCGATGTAGTAGAAGATTAGGAGGTTAACTTGTAACGCACAAGAAATAAATAAATAAATAAAATAAAATAAAAAATCTCTCTGTACCCTACCCCCCTCCCCTACGCCCCTACCCCCCTCCTCCCACGCCCCCTAGGGGTTGGGTGATGTCAAACAAGCGAACCTGTAGACTAAAATAACCCAGAAGCCCAAAAAATCGCTAAAAAAAATGCTCTAAAAAATTCCTCAGCATGCGGACCCCCCCCCCCCCCCCTCCGTAGCTAACTGCCCCCATCCCACGCCTCTTAGCGGTCGGGTGGTGTCAATGAAGCAAACCTTTTCACTCAAAAACCAACATTGAGTACAAGAAAACGTAAAAAAAAAGTTATTAAAATAAAAATAAATCCCTCTGTATCCTACCCCCCCCCCCCCCACCCTTCTCCCACGCCCCCTAGGGGGTGGGTGATGTCAAACAAGCGAACCTGTAGACTAAAATCACCCACAAGCCAAAAAAATCGGTAAAAAGAATTGCTCTAAACAATTCCTTAGAATGCCGACGTCCCCCCCCCTACGGCCCTACCCCCCCCCCCCTACGGCACTACCTCCCCCCCCTGGCCCTTAGCGGTGGGTGATGTCAAAGAACCTTTAGCCTGAAATAACCCACAAGTCAAAATAAATCGTTAAAAAAATGTTTAAACTAAATCGGAAGAAATCAGTTTCTCCTACCCCCCACGACCCCCACCCCCCACCCAAGCCAAGCACGCGTAACCCCAGCGCACCCTGGGAGTGCAGGGTGGCAGCAATACTACGGTACAAACCTGCGGAATCAAGCAGCTCACAACAAAATTCGGTGCGCACCCTGGAGGGTTCGCCAGCGGCCTTCGTTCCGGCAGCAGGACACGCCCGTACACACCTGGCTAGAGCGATGTAATAACCCTCACCGCTTGGCGGCGCCACCACGATCCTGTTACCGGGTTAGAGATAAGGCTTTCGCTTCTTGTTCTATAAATCAATTGTACGAATAACGATGCCCAAAATTACCAACAGCTGATCGCTTATATCCAAGAATTCCTCTGCCGGGAGATCGGAATAGCTTAAAAGGCCAGCGTTTTAATACGTAAAATGAATTAGTGGTTGTGCAAATTACGTGGTCATAGCTCTAACCCACTGAGCCACCGGGCGACCCCTGTGGCCACAACGAGCGCTCTAACCCACTGAGCCACCAGGCGGCCCCTGTGGCCACAACGAGCACTCTAACACACTGAGCCACCGGGTGGCCCCTGTGGCCACAACGAGCGCTCTGACCCACTGAGCCACCGGGCGGCCCCTGTGGCCACAACGAACGCTCTAACTCACTGAGCCACCGGGCGGCCCCTGTGGCCAGAACGCGCGCTCTAACCCACTGAGCCACCAGGCGGCCCCTGTGGCCAGAACGAGCATTCTAACCCACTGAGCCACCAGGCGGCCCCTGTGGCCACAACGAGCGCTCTAACCCACTGAGCCACCGGGCGGCCCCTGTGGCCACAACGAGCGCTCTAACCCACTGAGCCACCAGGCTGCCCCTGTGGCCACAACGAGCGCTCTAACCCACTGAGCCACCGGGCGGCCCCTGTGGCCAGGACGAGCGCTTTAACACACTGAGCCACCGGGCGGCCCCTGTTGCCACAACGAGCGCTCTAACCCACTGAGCCACCGGGCTGCCCCTGTGGCCACAACGAGCGCTCTAACCCACTGAGCCACCGGGCGGCCCCTGTGGCCAGAACGAGCGCTCTAACCCACTTAGCCACCGGGCGGCCCCTGTGGCCAGAACGAGCGCTCTAACCCACTGAGCCACCGGGCGGCCCCTGTGGCCAGAACGAACGCTCTAACCCACTTAGCCACCGGGCGGCCCCTGTGGCCAGAACGAGCGCTCTAACCCACTGAACCACCAGGCGGCCCCTGTGGCCAGAACGAGCGCTCTAACCCACTGAGCCACCGGGCGGCCCCTGTGGCCAGAACGAACGCTCTAACCCACTGAACCACCAGGCGGCCCCTGTGGCCAGAACGAGCGCTCTAACCCACTGAGCCACCGGGCGGCCCCTGTGGCCAGAACGAACGCTCTAACCCACTGAGCCACCAGGCGGCCCCTGTGGCCACAACGAGCGCTCTAACCCACTGAACCACCAGGCGGCCCCTGTGGCCAGAACGAACGCTCTAACCCACTGAGCCACCAGGCGGCCCCTGTGAGCGTGTTGGTCACGTTCACCGCATACAAACTACTATTCCAACTCGTCAGACGCAAACGAGTCTTCGCCAGGCGGACACGGCTGTGAAACAAATCCCATATCAAGTGTCCAAACAGTGCATACAACGGCGATGGTATGGAATGGAATGGAATGTTGGTGTTTTAGGCCACTTTTGTGCACATACAGGCTAAATTGGGCCAAGAAACCTCCCGAGACGATGAAGGATGAAGGAATGAAACATGCCCCAGATTAGGTGCCCGAGCCCGGATTCGAACCCAGGACCTATTGATCTGCGGTCTAGTGCGCTAACCACTACACCAGGGAGGCCCCCGCGATGGTATGGTAATGCATGGTAACATCAACGGCGATGGTATGGTAACGTATGTTAATGTTTTGTTGCTGCGTGGGATGGAAATGGCATGGTTTGGCTGGTCCTGTTAGTAAGTCTGGTCATATAGCACGTCCGCTATCAAGTAACGCCCCCCATAACGTGGGCGGTCCGGCGGGGGAGGGGGGGGGTTCAGTTTTCTTTTTGAACTAGGCCATGATCTGAGCACTTTAAATATCCGCGTCCCCCCCCCCCACCCCACCCCCCCAACCCCCGGGTCGCAAGGTTTAAAATATCCCGCTCTATGGGGGTACCTTTTTCATCATAAACGTCCGCTCCCTCAGGCAACAAGGGGCACCCGCAGAGCCCCCCACCCCCACCAGATTCGTACAACAGTGCCCCCCCCACCCCGGGGGTACGTGCGGCAGGGAAGCTCCAACTCAAATGTGTATTACGGTTAACATGATGAATATTTGCCACATGTAGATCTAGATAGATCTAGATCTTATGACATTAGACGGGTGTTCTTGTTGGTTAAAGCAACAGGAAATGGTAGCTCAAATGTCAGCGATGCGACGACTGGGGTAAGCGTCTGTCGGTCACAGTTACGCTTCTTTAGTCATAAGCTCAAATGCCGCGAAACAAACCAACGAAACAAAAGGTGCATCGTATTTCGCAGACGGACGGATGAAATGTTGAAATATTGTAACTTTGTTGTCTTTTGCTGGTCGAGTTATTATCAAAGAAGGCCAGCTTCACACCACGCCATCACCTAGTCCCATATGAGACAGTTGTTGCTACACACAACAGTCTCATGTCCGCATGTAGAAAATGAGGGTGTAAGATTTGTTTTTGTGGGCGACTAAGTGTTGTTAACCGCACGATCCATCAAACCCTTGTCATTTTGTACTCTGATACCTTAACTTCATATTTACCACAAAACCCACATGCATATGAACTAACAAAGTATCGCATTACTATCAAGTCGGTTGAAATGAGACTTTCTTGTTGTTTACCGCTGCATTTCATATTTGGTCATTCTTCACCAGCGGCTTTCGCCAGGTGGCGTTTCGCTTATTGCGTGTCAATCGCTGCGTGTATGAAGCGCCACCAAGCGAATGGTGCGGTTTTAACGACATGCACGCATGCGCAGCTTCTTCACTGGGTGGGCAAGGCGGCGGACAAAACTGAGTTGTCCGCTGCTTCGAAAAATCAACAGACGATATCGTCGTAATCACGGAGACTTCAACCAAAATAACAAGATAAGTTGTAAGATGCATACTTTTAGAAACGATTGCCATACCCTAAAAAGTTCTCGCCATCAGCACCGCTTCTCGCCACGCGTGTTTGTAAAATGCCGTGCAGGATTTGATAGACTGGACATGTGGCGTTGTTGCTAGCCATCACCCATTCCTTGCGTCACTGCACACGGCCCGCTAATCGCTTCGCGCACCCCTGCCTCCGATCTCATCTAATTTAATCGAAGATACATTCGCAGTTTGGCATCAAATACACCAGGGTTTAGCATTTACTGTGCCACTGGTACCATACCTGACGAATGCATTTGAGTTTGATTAATTTGAAACCATGTTACTTCCGGTTCCGAACTATATTTTCGAGTGCTGTCGAGGTCAAGGGCGTGAAGCGTTTTGAACTTTGACCCCGTGTCATTTTGAAATAATTTTTCGCTTAACTCTTCTATTGCGATCATTCGACAACGGAATGTCTATATTTTTCAAATTCTGCATCTAAAATTCAATATTCAATCTAAAATACCCTCTAAAACCATTTGTGACCCCAGGACCGTTGGCGTCAACCGTGAGGTGGGCGATGACGTGGGGCAGAGGTGATGTGAGGAACGAGCGCCCTCTGCTGGCAGAGTGCCTGCCTCCAACCCAATCGACCCGGCTGTGTGCTTCACGCGCCCATACCACGCTTCACGGCCCCACCCCCCCTTACAGACCGCCACCCCACCCACCCTAACTCACACGGCCCTTGTGCCAAGTTGTGGTAGTACGCTGAGTACGGCCGTTGCTGACATACACCCGGATACCAACCAGCCATACTACAGTAACCAGTAACAGCTTCCTGTTGTCTGAAAATCTTATATTAACGTCGGATATTCAGGCTAGTTTTCAGGCCACCTCTTGCCAGTCCTGGTCATCGTTACTAATACTATGTATCGCGGCAGATGTGTGGAGAGGATGGGACAGATTTACAACGGCCATAGCCACAGTTAACAACTTAAGGCCATGATACATCTAAAAAGTTTCGGTAACTTTGTGACCGAAACAAGTTTCGGACACAAAGTTGTGTCCCAAATTTAAACATGTTGAAACTTCGGAAACAATGTTTCGGTCACAAAGTTACCGAAACATTTCAGGATACACCGGTGAAAAGTTTCGGTCACAAAGTTACCGAAACAGGGGCTAAAATCTTACCTGCACAGCCAGACGGGTGGGGAGGGGGTGGGGGGGTGGAGGGGGGTGAGGCGCTCTAGGCCAATGAGAAGGGATGAGAGGGATGGGTGGGATGGGTGGAAGAATTGTTGCGGGTAAAGGAGCAGGTCGCGACATGGATGTGCAAGGGCTGCCATCTGCCTATACAGAACGGGCAAACCAGTGTCGCCTGTGACCGGTGCCTGGAATGGTATCATTTGAAGTGTGCCGGGTTAACGTTGGTCCCGAGGAAGAAGATGTGGTTTGGCTTATGTTGCAGCCACTAATAGTTGATACCAATGTATATAAATGTGTGTAAATAAAAAAGGAGTGAAAACTATTTTACATGTATTATTTCTTCCGGCTGGCAGCAACACACATACAGTCATACATGCATCTAATGCCAAAACCACATCAACAGCCATACTGACCGAGCAGGCGTCGGTGAGTGGAACAGCCATTTGTTATTATTTGTTATTGGGCCGGTGCCGTCTAGACGCGTCGCCCGGTCCCGCACACCTAGCCCTGTTGCATATGGCGGGTAATCGGGGCCACAATTCATTATGCTATATTCAACATCTCATTCATGTAATTTTCATCTATGTACTTTCCATTCATGTGCTGGGGATTCATGTATTTTGTTTTTATGTAGTTTTCATTCATGTACTTTCCATTCGTGTACTTTCAGAATAGTACTTTTCATTTATGTATTCATACACTTTTATTCTCACATCGACAACTATATTCTAAGACTATTGTCTTTGCCGAATTCATAGATGTACACATTACTGTAGTGATTTTCATGCGAAAGGCTGCTGTGCTGTTCATAATCGATGCGGAAGCCGAAAATCCCGACGAGCAATTGTGGCCCTTTTAACGCACAGGTCCGTTTTATGCTAAGATGCATTTTCTTCGATAGGTGGCGCTACACTATTTGAGTTATGAGTGGGTGTCGATAAAATGCGGAATTACGCGATAGGACGCAATGGGTAAATTTAGGAGACGACGATAGTGTGTACCGCGGAATCGATATAACCTAAAAGACAGTTGATGGATATACGTAAACGAAAATCCCCTACCACAGGTATCCATTTGACGAATTAATGTCCAGATATGTCAAGGCCTTTTTGTCAGATGACCTCTCACCGGTCCGCAGAAGGGCGAAAGTTGGCGTTCAGGGGGTCGGGTGGGTGGAGGATTATGCCCAGCGTGTAGACCGAAAACCAATTCCCGCATACGTTTACCATGCGTGCGTATGTAGCTGGTTCAGGTACCCGGCTTCAACGTTTCTTTTGTGAGGGGTAGGTTGGCTCTTCAGAAGAACAAACCAAAATGTCTCTATGAAGTTTCATTTAAGTATAGTGGAATCACAGCTTATATGTTACCATATTAAGAACAGTTTAACAGTCCTGTCTGTGTCTACGTAACTGCACAGGCCGGTCACACGTGGCCACACTAGTGGGCTCAGATTTGCATTGAAAAGATGGTGTAACCTGGCCCATACCATTGCTTTATAACCGATTATAATGTGCACATATCGGATAAAGATGTATGTATTCTGTAAAATATATGTTCTTGAATTTTAGTGTCTCCAGACAAAATAGGTTCCAGAAAGATCATTATTTTTGCACTGAAGGACATCAGCAAACCGGGAATATAACCGCTTTCCTGCTAGGCAGGGTGGCGTGAAACTCATTTAATTTCGCCGGTTGGCATTTAAATCAGCTGTTTTCTCGGCTTATTTCATGCCGCAATCTTATTCTTAAAGTAGTGTCCTTTGATAGCCTAGATATTTATCTATGCAAAGTATGTGGGCTTTTTTAGTGTTTTCTATTTTTAGTTAAACCTTAAAACCTTGGATATTATGCAGCTATGAATCTGAACTCGAGCGTTACAGCTGGAGTTACCCGAAACACGCGCATACCAGAATTTTCCCTGGAACGGTCTATTGAAGGCACCGGGAACACCGCTGATATGATCAGTCGAGTGCAGCTCCACAAGGGTGGCGGACCGATTCAACAAAGGAGAAATGCCCGGGGCGAAATGGTACTGTGACTCAACGATCGCGATGCCAGAAACCGATCTCGCACAGACGCGAGACGGGAAGTTGTCACCGTTAAGTTTATCAAATGGATACCTATGGTGCTGGATTTTGGCTTACGGATAGCCATCGGGTACGTCTTTCAGATAATATCAATTCCACAGATGTACATGCCATAGTCCTAACTGTATTTACCTATTCCGCCCTATTTCGCAATTTTCCGCTCATTCCGCATTTTATTGATACAGTTTTTAACTGAAGCGATTTACCTGCTTGTGGCGCCATCTGTCGAAGGAAATGCATCTTTTGCATAAAACGGAGCGGTGCGTTAAAAGTACCGCGTTAAAAGGGCCACAATTGCTCGTCGATTAAAAATGTGTACAGTTGTGAAATCGGCAACGACACTAGCCTGAAAACAAGACGTTACAGTCGTAAGACAGTTAGGGGATGGGACGACAGAGTAACGTCTGAACTCATCCGCCCCGGCCTCTGTTAGCAATACCTATTTTGTGCAAAATGTCAAAACACTTACCTGCTAGACGAAATGTGAAATTACACAAATATTCCTCAATCAAGAATGATGCATGGGCACACGATGTTGAAGAAATGTAATCACAGATAAATGTGTATTTGCGAAGTTTCTAAAGTCTAAAAGTTATCTACTTCCACACGCCGCCATGATGCCTTATTCCGTGCCCTCTAGCGGCAGGTACACAAGTTATTGTACTAGAGGTGACGCACGATATAACTCACATTAAGCGTTAAATTTACTCTCGTCGTCCCTAACACGTGGTACAATTCATGCCACGATACTGACGATACTGATGGCATAATGGAAAGTTTTCTTTATTTTATAGATAGACTCATTCCAGATGAGTAAATAATGAGACATAAATATTGAAACAAATAATGTTCCTTGTTTTTTACGGTCCACTTTGTTCGCTTAACTTGAGTCACAATTGAATACAATAACGTAGACTCGCGGCCAGACGTCTAGCGCGACAGCAGGAGCAGTAGATCCATGAAGAGCCAATGCAGTAGCGATCAGTGAGCAATTTCTGATAAACAATAACTTGCATATGGTCTTGTCTTTTTGTGCAATGTTTTTTTCACAGCGGGACTTGTAAGGGGTATAGAGAATCGCCTTGCCTCGCATATCATTCATTTCGCCGCGACCAACGTCCTGCAAACTAAACATCGCTTACATCTCTACCAATCAACAACGTTATAGCGCCACCTGTTGGTTGAGTGTGAAGAATGTATCATGGCTGCTCAGGGAATCTTTAAATTTGGTACATGCAAAACTTCGCAAATACACATTTATCTGTGATTACATTTCTTCAACATCGTGTGCCCATGCATCATTCTTGATTGAGGAATATTTGTGTAATTTCACATTTCGTCTAGCAGGTAAGTGTTTTGACATTTTGCACAAAATAGGTATTGCTAACAGAGGCCGGGGCGGATGAGTTCAGACGTTACTCTGTCGTCCCATCCCCTAACTGTCTTACGACTGTAACGTCTTGTTTTCAGGCTACAACGACACTAGTCTTAAAATGCAGAAGTGAGAATATCGGGGTTGGAATTCAAGCATTTGAATGGAAAGTACATGAATGCAAAGTACATGAATGACATGCTGGGTATAGCATAATGAATCGTGGCACCGATTACCCGCCATAGTTGCATGCCCCTCCCTGGCTTATCCGCTCTGGGGAGCGGGCCGGAGGGTCATGAAGCCAGTGTCGGTTGCGATTGTTGATTTAAAAATCAGCGCCCTTCGGCCGTCAATTGCAGAATGTACAGAAACAAACGGTCCTTATTAATTTGTCAAGTTGTTCTTCATACCTTTATAGTTCCAAGGGCAATGAGATTGAAAACAAACAAAATCCACCACTTTTTGTACTGGTGAAAATTTTCAACAACAATTTTCAACAACTCTCCCCGCCGCCGTGTCGCTGTTACGTCACAGTTCTCGTCGATCTCCCGGCAGAGGGCGTTACGCTTACGCCATAGTCCTAGGAAAAATTGTGATGCGAGGTCAAGAGAGCCATGTGTCAAGGCTACCGCACACCCGTCTGACAAATGGCCATGCAGGCGTCGGTGGGTGGTGGGTGGGGAAGCAGCCATTTGTTATTGGGCCGTCACCCGGTCCCGCACACACACCCGTCTGGCTGTAAGAATTTAGCCCCTTATCGATGTATCATGAGCTTTAGCAGTTGCCAGTTAATCTTGTCTACTTTGCCGCCCGTCAGTATTTGTACACAGGCACTCACCTTATTATACGCTGTCGACTGTATCCCAAACACTCGATCTGACAAGGTTCTAGCGGTAAGTACAACGAAGGTAATGTCCTTTGCGATTTCACCGGCAGCTTGAAATATGTTGCAGTGCCACGTTCTTCCTGTGTGCGCGACGAGCTGGCAGTGGCTTGAGGCTAAAGAGCAGGGCGGGTTTTCTACGCACGAGCTGAGCCGGTGAGTCAACTGTGTGCCAGCCCAGTGCACACTCAGACTGCCGCTCCGCGGCGCTACCGCGGCTCTGAGTATACAGACTGCACGGCTGCGTGCGCGCGGGTAACCAAAGATGTACTAATATGGAAGGCCAACCTATGCATAAACGTCGAAGAACCAACACGTACAAAACCAACACGTAGGTCTGTAACACGTTACTGTTTTAGCCTATCACAGCGCTGGATTTAATACACGAAGCAAATGTACACGTCAGTTAGCTACGTGTTAGCTACGTAAGTTCGACGTACAAAAAGTACGTCGAAGTTCGACGTCCAAAAAGTACGTCGAAGTTCGACGTACACAAACTACGTCGAAGTTCGACGTTAAAATAGTACGTCGAACTCCGACGTAACCGTATTAATGGTTCAACCTCGGCGTAGTAAATTAACACGTAGCTGACTGACGTGTACATTTGCTTCGTGTATCAAATCCAGCGCTGTGATAGGCTAAAACAGTGACGTGTTACAGACCTTCGTGTTGGTTTTGTACGTGTTGGTTCTTCAACGTTTATGCATAGGTTGGCCTTCCATACACTCCTTGCGGTACGACCAATAAGGAATTGATCTTGGAAGATTGGTCAAAAACGCGTGCAATTTTGAAGCGACAGTATGGTTTGCCGCGATCAAAAACAGTCCCGCATGATAATATTAAACTTTGGCCGACGATTCTTCTCAAATAACCCGGATAACCCGTAAATATCGATGCTTAATAAATATCTTTTATTCATCAACATTTTACACTATTAAAAAAAAAACACAGGTCAATAAATATTTTTATATATTTTTCAAGTTGAATCCGCCCCTGCAGTCAATATATTAGCAGGGTATGACATACCATTCAGTTGGGGGGAGGGGGTGGGGGGTGGGTATATGTTGCTGTATTACCAGTGACGTTGAATTTTAAGTTTACGATAGATTGAATTGGGTGGAAAGTGCGGAAAAGTATTTCCCAGATTTAATTGCTTATATTCACGGTTATTCAATATTGAAATATTCACGATACATGAAATCCTTAATCAAGAGGGTCGCATAATGCCCCATTTCCAATTCAAGAAGAATTAATATCATGGCCCGCAACAATGTGAAGTATGCTTTAATATTTCTTTAAAGCCGGCTTGTACAGGTCTTGTTCTGACATCAAGGTGGTGATGGTTCTGATGTCAGAACCACTTTACAATCGAAAGTGACCCCAGTCAAACCCGATTCTCTAGGCGGGCTTGCCTACGTGATTGTTGGGCAGGTACTTTCCCCTGATTTTTTTTTTGGCAAAACGACGGAAACAAACTAGCAGAAAACGCTGCAAAAGACGAGATTCGTATTCAGATTTACAACCACGTGGCGCTGCGTATTTGTACCTACTACGCATGCGCACCAACATTGTGACGTCAGGCCGTTTCAATGAATCAACAGATGATAAATATAAAATTGAACCACGACCGTCTTTAAACCAAGTGCAATACAGCCCAAAAGACTCTGGAGTTGTAAAAGGGTAAATGTTCTGTTATATGGCGTTTTGGGGCGCACTATGTATAACATACACCGTCATATTGTTTTAGGTGGCGGGGAATGTGGTACTGCATGACCACGTTATGACTGTTTTGATTTATAGGCTATTCACTAGGTGGCGCTTGTTTTCGGAAGTGAGTCTCTGCGGTGGGCTTCGTGCACCAGTTCGTTTAATAGCGAGGCCTAGCCTTATATTAATGTCTTTGCGCTAATATGTGACGACTTCCCTCGGCATCCTACTCGGTCTTCGCTACTGTTCGCCGGCCATCACTGACCATCACCTCGGCCCTGACCCGCCACGCTGCCAACTTTAACAGGTGAGTCCAAAAAAGTGTCCAACTGGTTTTCACCACAATATGCTGATTGATGCTGGTTTCATCCGAATCATCAAACAACAGAGCGGAAGAACCGTGCCGCGTTTTCACACCCCGTTGGGACTTCCAGTTCCTCGATTTATGCATATGAAACGCTGATAAAAATTCAGTACTTACGTCGCCAAAGGCAGGAACGTGGCTTGTCTCCACCGAAAACCGTCAATGACTGTGTGAGCTGGCCACTTCGACGGAATCTTTACCTTGTCCGGAATTATATAACCAGCAGAAACCAGCAAAACCGAAAGGGAAAGAGATACAGACAGTGAAGCTTTTAGAGCCCGCGGAGACAGACAAAGCGAGACAACCAGGCGGGCAGCGAAGGTTACTCACCAATGGGTCGTGCGTAGAAAAGTATATATCGTTAAGTAGTGCTTAAAGTATTGTCGTATATCAGGGTTATATATGTTTACTAATTATTTCTGTCTTGGCATATACTGTTTCTTTTATTATTGGTTGGCCACGATAATACCTGATCAATTAATCTTTGACCTATTTAACCATGTATGCGGATGTTACGGTTGCGTGGTTCGGTCGACCTCATCACATGCTGATTCGCAGGGTCTCTAATTTTCGGTGGGTTGCGCCAGGGGGCGGGGGGGTGTCATACTTTGGGCTGTAACAAAATTATCGCACGTCAACCTATGTTCTGCTTGTTTTTTAAAATAAAGATGGATACTTGCTCTATAATTCCTATGGCCCACATAGTCAAACATGGGTACCGATTTTTCTCTGGCATATGGGGTTGAAAATTTGGGTTTTTCCATTGCTTATCATGGGGATGGTTTCTATTGGTGTGTAACCGTAAGCCTACGAGCTGGGAATTCATGTGCTCCAACATTTTTTCGCAAAAATAAACCGAACAACCTAGTGTTAGCACACTTGATTGATGTCAGAAGATCAGAACAAGGTATATAGAATACATAACGACTACGATTGTACACGCACAAATTATGATAAAAGCTACAGTCGATTCCCGACTGGCGTCTAAAGAACTTTGCATGAACGCCGTTGTGCCCCTAGAGAAGTGGGCTTGCCTGGGGGCACTTGCGCCAAAGTCGGATCCATATATGTTGGACAGGGGGGGCGGGTTCGGTTTTCGTATGTTAAATGATTCAAATTTCGGCCATAAAAAGGGGGGGCGGGGTGATGGGTAACTGGACTTGTCACCCGCAGGCTTTTTCGCCCTCGGCTTTTTCGCCCGCACCGAAGAGTGCTAACAACCAAGCCGTACCCAGTTCAGGCTGTCACACCCTCGAAAACTGGAGCCGACGGCGGGGCTGCATCGTGGCTCGGCGTGGGGTTCATAGCCACTGTGGAGAGTGACTGTCGGGTGGGCCTGGCCGCGAGGTGGCGTAGGGCAAGGCCGTTGGGTCTAAGGGGTTGCACGGTCGGGGTTGCATGAAGTAGTGATCGACGTCCAACGACTTCGCCGGCTGAAGTTTGCCTTCTGACACAATTTACAATAGGCCATATGGAATTATTTTTATCGCGTGATTCACCTAACCATACGATGATTTTGGTCTATAACGATTCGCGCTGTTTTGAGAAATCGTGCAGAAATCGGCTGTTATCGATGACTGATGATTATGTCAACTCTAGAAATGAAACTATTTTGACGGACGAGAGTGGTTCACATAAATAAATTAGTGTGACGATGTTATCTTAACGGTTAAGTCTAACAGCGTAAATGGTGGGAACTAGGTTGCGAACCGAAAAGTATAGTTTTATGTCACTTTACGTGTTTCATGTGACTGTATGCAAATTACATTGCAGGCTGTTCCAATTTTTGCACTCCCGCCTCCAGTACTTGTATCGATAGGGGGATATAGCATATTAGAACAAGTAACACTGAACCAACTGTGCCTTTGGCATTGGTTCTTCGCCGATCTCAATGTGTATCGGGCGTTGATTCTATTGTGATTTTCTATTGTGATTTTCAAGTTGATGAACAACACCCGGCCGATTAATCTGTCGATCTTCACCGGGACATTCCTCCACCCCCACCGGCATACGTGCCCAAAAATATGGCCGACCGTCGGAGTTAACACATATGACAATGAAAAACATAAGTTTATTATTAATTAATCATTAAGCGAACTCTACTACTACACACAGCATGCGTCATGTCACCAGATATGCGACTATATAGTCTGGCAGAACGGTGAAACTTCCGTTACACAGCCACATTTCCTGAAGTCTAGACTATAATTGAGATGAAATGGCAGATGCATGTATTGAATGTCGACAACCTGTACGAGCAAGGCAACATGGCATATTTTGTGATGGCTGTTCCCAGTGGCAGCACAGGACATGCGTCACGGGCATTTCGCTTACCGCATACAGACAGGCGGCTAGAGGTGACATTTCCCTCGAATGCCGGTGACGTGCCAAGAGTGCCACCTTGTGAGTGATGGGCATGCTACCCTTCTGGCTGAAAGTACCCGGCTCGGTGATCCTCAAGCAAACCAGACTCCTCCCGTTGTAGAGGAGACCCACTCCTTCAACATCACTGGCTTTGAGTTTGTTGCTCCTCCCCGTGCTGAGGAGGCTACCGTACGAGAGGTGGAGACCCTCCAGAACATAACGCTACCCGAGGACACTCCATTGTCTTTTGACTGGATCCACGACGGATCTAAGCGTGGCCGACCCAAGCTGGTTGACAGCTTGGGATCAAGCTGGTTGACAGCTTGGGATCAAGCTGGTTGACAGCTTGGGATCACGCTGGTTGACAGCTTGGGATCAAGCTGGTTGACAGCTTGGGATCAAGCTGGTTGACAGCTTGGGATCAAGCTGGTTGACAGCTTGGGATCACGCTGGTTGACAGCTTGGGATCAAGCTGGTTGACAGCTTGGGATCAAGCTGGTTGACAGCTTGGGATCAAGCTGGTTGACAGCTTGGGATCACGCTGGTTGACAGCTTGGGATCAAGCTGGTTGACAGCTTGAGATCGAGAAACCCTTCTGACGCTTGCATCGAAGCAACCAGTTAATAGTCGACCGCAAGTCGCCACACTGGTGAGAATCACCAACCGGCGACGACAGGCCATGCGCCCAGCTGAGCCGGATTCGCTTGACTTAGACGTGGATGACAACCACATTCCCCAAGGGTTCTTCAGAAGGACATACGCGTGGGCCGTCGCCGGCACCTCCTCTTCGCAACAGATCGACAGCTGCAGCTTCTGCGGTAGGCGAAGAGGTGGTATATAGACTCCACCTTCTTTGTGGTCCGAACCCCCCTCACTCAGCTGTTTTCCGACCCCCCTTCACTTAGCTGTTTACCGTTCATGCATTTGTAAGGGCAGACGATTGCCAGAAGCAAGTGGCGCTGGCATTTTGCCTGATGTCAGGCAAGAACTCCACGGACTATAAGAAGGTGCTGAAGGCGATCCCGTCATCGCTGGCAGGTGAACCGAGGGTATCGTCGATAATGATGGAGCGCAGCGTGGAAGGCGGTACGGCGTGTGTTTCCTCAGGTTGCCCTACAAGGGTGCGTCTTCCACCTGACGCAGGCCATCTGGAGAAAGGTGCAGGCGCTAGGCCTGCAAACCGCCTACATGGAACGGAGCTCCACGCACCGTGTCATCAGGAAGCTCCTAGCGCTACCCTTCCTGCCAGAGGAGCACGTCGGCCCTGCCTTCCAAGAGCTCCAAGACAATGCCCCGTCGGCTCTGCCTTCCAAGAGTTCCAAGAAAATGCCCCGTCAGCCCTGCCTTCCAAGAGTTCCAAGAAAATGCCCCGTCAGCCCTGCCTTCCAAGAGCTCCAAGACAATGCCCCGTCAGCCCTGCCTTCCAAGAGCTCGAAGACAATGCCCCGTCGGCCCTGCCTTCCAAGAGTTCCAAGACAATGCCCCGTCGGCCCTGCCTTCCAAGAGCTCCAAGACAATGCCCCGTCAGCCCTGCCTTCCAAGAGTTCCAAGACAATGCCCCGTCGGCCCTGCCTTCCAAGAGTTCCAAGACAATGCCCCGTCAGCCCTGCCTTCCAAGAGCTCCAAGACAATGCCCCGTCGGCCCTGCCTTCTAAGAGTTCCAAGACAATGCCCCGTCAGCCCTGCCTTCCAAGAGCTCCAAGACAATGCCCCGTCAGCCCTGCCTTCCAAGAGCTCCAAGACAATGCCCCGTCGGCTCTGCCTTCCAAGAGTTCCAAGAAAATGCCCCGTCAGCCCTGCCTTCCAAGAGCTCCAAGACAATGCCCCGTGGGCCCTGCCTTCCAAGAGTTCCAAGACAATGCCCCGTCAGCCCTGCCTTCCAAGAGCTCCAAGACAATGCCCCGTCGGCCCTGCCTTCTAAGAGCTCCAAGACAATGCCCCGTCAGCCCTGCCTTCCAAGAGCTCCAAGACAATGCCCCGTCAGCCCTGCCTTCCAAGAGCTCCAAGACAATGCCCCGTCGGCTCTGCCTTCCAAGAGTTCCAAGAAAATGCCCCGTCAGCCCTGCCTTCCAAGAGCTCCAAGACAATGCCCCGTCAGCCCTGCCTTCCAAGAGCTCGAAGACAATGCCCCGTCGGCCCTGCCTTCCAAGAGTTCCAAGACAATGCGCCGTCGGCCCTGCCTTCCAAGAGCTCCAAGACAATGCCCCGTCAGCCCTGCCTTCCAAGAGTTCCAAGACAATGCCCCGTCGGCCCTGCCTTCCAAGAGCTCCAAGACAATGCCCCGTCAGCCCTGCCTTCCAAGAGCTCCAAGACAATGCCCCGTCGGCCCTGCCTTCCAAGAGTTCCAAGACAATGCTCCGTCGGCCCTGCCTTCTGAGAGTTCCAAGACAATGCCCCGTCAGCCCTGCCTTTCAAGAGCTCCAAGACAAAGTCCCGTCAGCCCTGCCTTCCAAGAGCTCCAAGACAATGCCCCGTCGGCTCTGCCTTCCAAGAGTTCCAAGAAAATGCCCCGTCAGCCCTGCCTTCCAAGAGCTCCAAGACAATGCCCCGTCAGCCCTGCCTTCCAAGAGCTCCAAGACAATGCCCCGTGGGCCCTGCCTTCCAAGAGTTCCAAGACAATGCCCCGTCGGCCCTGCCTTCCAAGAGTTCCAAGACAATGCCCCGTCGGCCCTGCCTTCCAAGAGCTCCAAGACAATGCCCCGTGGGCTCTGCCTTCCAAGAGCTCCAAGACAATGCCCCGTCAGCCCTGCCTTCCAAGAGCTCCAAGACAATGCCTCGTGGGCCCTGCCTTCCAAGAGTTCCAAGACAAAGCCCCGTCGGCCCTGCCTTCCAAGAGTTCCAAGACAATGCCCCGTCGGCCCTGCCTTCCAAGAGCTCCAAGACAATGCCCCGTGGGCCCTGCCTTCCAAGAGCTCCAAGACAATGCCCCGTCAGCCCTGCCTTCCAAGAGCTCCAAGACAATGCCCCGTCGGCTCTGCCTTCCAAGAGTTCCAAGGAAATGCCCCGTCAGCCCTGCCTTCCAAGAGCTCCAAGACAATGCCCCGTCAGCCCTGCCTTCCAAGAGCTCGAAGACAATGCCCCGTCGGCCCTGCCTTCCAAGAGTTCCAAGACAATGCCCCGTCGGCCCTGCCTTCCAAGAGCTCCAAGACAATGCCCCGTCAGCCCTGCCTTCCAAGAGTTCCAAGACAATGCCCCGTCGGCCCTGCCTTCCAAGAGCTCGAAGACAATGCCCCGTGGGCCCTGCCTTCCAAGAGCTCCAAGACAATGTCCCGTCAGCCCTGCCTTCCAAGAGCTCCAAGACAATGCCCCGTCGGCTCTGCCTTCCAAGAGTTCCAAGAAAATGCCCCGTCAGCCCTGCCTTCCAAGAGCTCCAAGACAATGCCCCGTCAGCCCTGCCTTCCAAGAGCTCCAAGACAATGCCCCGTGGGCCCTGCCTTCCAAGAGTTCCAAGACAATGCCCCGTCGGCCCTGCCTTCCAAGAGTTCCAAGACAATGCCCCGTCGGCCCAGCCTTCCAAGAGCTCCAAGACAATGCCCCGTGGGCCCTGCCTTCCAAGAGTTCCAAGGCAATGCCCCGTCAGCCCTGCCTTCCAAGAGCTCCAAGACAATGCCCCGTCAGCCCTGCCTTCCAAGAGCTCCAAGACAATGCCCCGTCAGCCCTGCCTTCCAAGAGCTCCAAGACAATGCCCCGTCAGCCCTGCCTTCCAAAAGCTCCAAGACAATGCCCCGTCAGCCCTGCCTTCCAAGAGCTCCAAGACAATGCCCCATCAGCCCTGCCTTCCAAGAGCTCTAAGACAATGCCCCGTCGGCCCTGCCTTCCAAGAGCTCCAAGACAATGCCCCGTCAGCCCTGCCTTCCAAGAGCTCCAAGACAATGCCCCGCCAGCCCTGCCTTCCAAGAGTTCCAAGACAATGCCCCGTCAGCCCTGCCTTTCAAGAGCTCCAAGACAATGTCCCGTCAGCCCTGCCTTCCAAGAGCTCCAAGACAATGCCCCGTCGGCTCTGCCTTCCAAGAGTTCCAAGAAAATGCCCCGTCAGCCCTGCCTTCCAAGAGCTCCAAGACAATGCCCCGTCAGCCCTGCTTTCCAAGAGCTCCAAGACAATGCCCCGTGGGCCCTGCCTTCCAAGAGTTCCAAGACAATGCCCCGTCGGCCCTGCCTTCCAAGAGTTCCAAGACAATGCCCCGTCGGCCCTGCCTTCCAAGAGCTCCAAGACAATGCCCCGTGGGCTCTGCCTTCCAAGAGCTCCAAGACAATGCCCCGTCAGCCCTGCCTTCCAAGAGCTCCAAGACAATGCCTCGTGGGCCCTGCCTTCCAAGAGTTCCAAGACAAAGCCCCGTCGGCCCTGCCTTCCAAGAGTTCCAAGACAATGCCCCGTCGGCCCTGCCTTCCAAGAGCTCCAAGACAATGCCCCGTGGGCCCTGCCTTCCAAGAGCTCCAAGACAATGCCCCGTCAGCCCTGCCTTCCAAGAGCTCCAAGACAATGCCCCGTCGGCTCTGCCTTCCAAGAGTTCCAAGGAAATGCCCCGTCAGCCCTGCCTTCCAAGAGCTCCAAGACAATGCCCCGTCAGCCCTGCCTTCCAAGAGCTCGAAGACAATGCCCCGTCGGCCCTGCCTTCCAAGAGTTCCAAGACAATGCCCCGTCGGCCCTGCCTTCCAAGAGCTCCAAGACAATGCCCCGTCAGCCCTGCCTTCCAAGAGTTCCAAGACAATGCCCCGTCGGCCCTGCCTTCCAAGAGCTCGAAGACAATGCCCCGTGGGCCCTGCCTTCCAAGAGCTCCAAGACAATGTCCCGTCAGCCCTGCCTTCCAAGAGCTCCAAGACAATGCCCCGTCGGCTCTGCCTTCCAAGAGTTCCAAGAAAATGCCCCGTCAGCCCTGCCTTCCAAGAGCTCCAAGACAATGCCCCGTCAGCCCTGCCTTCCAAGAGCTCCAAGACAATGCCCCGTGGGCCCTGCCTTCCAAGAGTTCCAAGACAATGCCCCGTCGGCCCTGCCTTCCAAGAGTTCCAAGACAATGCCCCGTCGGCCCAGCCTTCCAAGAGCTCCAAGACAATGCCCCGTGGGCCCTGCCTTCCAAGAGCTCCAAGACAATGCCCCGTCAGCCCTGCCTTCCAAGAGCTCCAAGACAATGCCCCGTGGGCCCTGCCTTCCAAGAGTTCCAAGACAATGCCCCGTCGGCCCTGCCTTCCAAGAGTTCCAAGACAATGCCCCGTCGGCCCTGCCTTCCAAGAGCTCCAAGACAATGCCCCGTGGGCCCTGCCTTCCAAGAGCTCCAAGACAATGCCCCGTCAGCCCTGCCTTCCAAGAGCTCCAAGACAATGCCCCGTCGGCCCTGCCTTGCAAGAGCTCCAAGACAATGCCCCGTCAGCCCTGCCTTCCAAGAGCTCCAAGACAATGCCCCGTCAGCCCTGCCTTCCAAGAGCTCCAAGACAATGCCCCGTCGGCCCTGCCTTCTAAGAGTTCCAAGACAATGCCCCGTCAGCCCTGCCTTCCAAGAGCTCCAAGACAATGCCCCGTCAGCCCTGCCTTCCAAGAGTTCCAAGACAATGCCCCGTCGGCCCTGCCTTCCAAGAGCTCCAAGACAATGCCCCGTCAGCCCTGCCTTCCAAGAGCTCCAAGACAATGCCCCGTGGGCCCTGCCTTCCAAGAGCTCCAAGACAATGCCCCGTCGGCCCTGCCTTCCAAGAGCTCCAAGACAATGCCCCATGGGCCCTGCCTTCCAAGAGTTCGAAGACAATGCCCCGTGGGCCCTGCCTTCCAAGAGCTCTAAGAAAATGCCCCGTCGGCCCTGCCTTCTAAGAGTTCCAAGACAATGCCCCGTCAGCCCTGCCTTCCAAGAGCTCCAAGACAATGCCCCGTCAGCCCTGCCTTCCAAGAGCTCCAAGACAATGCCCCGTCGGCTCTGCCTTCCAAGAGTTCCAAGAAAATGCCCCGTCAGCCCTGCCTTCCAAGAGCTCCAAGACAATGCCCCGTCAGCCCTGCCTTCCAAGAGCTCCAAGACAATGCCCCGTGGGCCCTGCCTTCCAAGAGTTCCAAGACAATGCCCCGTCCGCCCTGCCTTCCAAGAGTTCCAAGACAATGCCCCGTCGGCCCTGCCTTCCAAGAGCTCCAAGACAATGCCCCGTCGGCCCTGCCTTCCAAGAGCTCCAAGATAATGCCCCGTCAGCCCTGCCTTCCAAGAGCTCCAAGACAATGCCCCGTGGGCCCTGCCTTCCAAGAGCTCCAAGACAATGCCCCGTCAGCCCTGCCTTCCAAGAGCTCCAAGACAATGCCCCGTCGGCCCTGCCTTCCAAGAGTTCCAGGACAATGCCCCGTCGGCCCTGCCTTCCAAGAGTTCCAAGACAATGCCCCGTCAGCCCTGCCTTCCAAGAGCTCCAAGACAATGCCCCGTCAGCCCTGCCTTCCAAGAGCTCCAAGACAATGCCCCGTCGGCCCTGCCTTCCAAGAGTTCCAGGACAATGCCCCGTCAGCCCTGCCTTCCAAGAGCTCCAAGACAATGCCCCGTCAGCCCTGCCTTCCAAGGGCCCCAAGACAATGCCCCGTCGGCCCTGCCTTCAAAGAGTTCCAAGACAATGCCCCCTCGGCCCTGCCTTCCAAGAGTTCCAAGGCAATGCCCCGTCAGCCCTGCCTTCCAAGAGCTCCAAGACAATGCCCCGTCAGCCCTGCCTTCCAAGAGCTCCAAGACAATGCCCCGTCAGCCCTGCCTTCCAAGAGCTCCAAGACAATGCCCCGTCAGCCCTGCCTTCCAAAAGCTCCAAGACAATGCCCCGTCAGCCCTGGCTTCCAAGAGCTCCAAGACAATGCCCCATCAGCCCTGCCTTCCAAGAGCTCTAAGACAATGCCCCGTCGGCCCTGCCTTCCAAGAGCTCCAAGACAATGCCCCGTCAGCCCTGCCTTCCAAGAGCTCCAAGACAATGCCCCGCCAGCCCTGCCTTCCAAGAGTTCCAAGACAATTCCCCGTCAGCCCTGCCTTCCAAGAGCTCCAAGACAATGCCCCGTCAGCCCTGCCTTCCAAGAGTTCCAAGACAATGCCCCGTCAGCCCTGCCTTCCAAGAGTTCCAAGACAATGCCCCGTCGGCCCTGCCTTCCAAGAGCTCCAAGACAATGCCCCGTCAGCCCTGCCTTCCAAGAGCTCCAAGACAATGCCCCGTGGGCCCTGCCTTCCAAGAGTTTCAAGACAATGCCCCGTCGGCCCTGCCTTCCAAGAGTTCCAAGACAATGCCCCGTCGGCCCTGCCTTCCAAGAGCTCCAAGACAATGCCCCGTGGGCCCTGCCTTCCAAGAGTTCCAAGACAATGCCCCGTCAGCCCTGCCTTCCAAGAGCTCCAAGACAATGCCCCGTCGGCCCTGCCTTCTAAGAGTTCCAAGACAATGCCCCGTCAGCCCTGCCTTCCAAGAGCTCCAAGACAATGCCCCGTCAGCCCTGCCTTCCAAGAGCTCCAAGACAATGCCCCGTCGGCTCTGCCTTCCAAGAGTTCCCAGAAAATGCCCCGTCAGCCCTGCCTTCCAAGAGCTCCAAGACAATGCCCCGTCAGCCCTGCCTTCCAAGAGCTCCAAGACAATGCCCCGTGGGCCCTGCCTTCCAAGAGTTCCAAGACAATGCCCCGTCGGCCCTGCCTTCCAAGAGTTCCAAGACAATGCCCCGTGGGCCCTGCCTTCCAAGAGCTCCAAGATAATGCCCCGTCAGCCCTGCCTTCCAAGAGCTCCAAGACAATGCCCCGTGGGCCCTGCCTTCCAAGAGCTCCAAGACAATGCCCCGTCAGCCCTGCCTTCCAAGAGCTCCAAGACAATGCCCCGTCGACCCTGCCTTCCAAGAGTTCCAGGACAATGCCCCGTCGGCCCTGCCTTCCAAGAGTTCCAAGACAATACCCCGTCAGTCCTGCCTTCCAAGAGCTCCAAGACATCGCCCCGTCAGCCCTGCCTTCCAAGAGCTCCAAGACAATGCCCCGTCGGCCCTGCCTTCCAAGAGTTCCAGGACAATGCCCGTCCGCCCTGCCTTCCAAGAGCTTCAAGACAATGCCCCGTCAGCCCTGCCTTCCAAGGGCTCCAAGACAATGCCCCGTCGGCCCTGCCTTCCAAGAGTTCCAAGACAATGCCCCCTCGGCCCTGCCTTCCAAGAGTTCCAAGACAATGCCCCGTCAGCCCTGCCTTCCGAGAGCTCCAAGACAATGCCCCGTCAGCCCTGCCTTCCAAGAGCTCTAAGACAATGCCCCGTCAGCCCTGCCTTCCAAGAGCTCCAAGACAATGCCCCGTCAGCCCTGCCTTCCAAAAGCTCCAAGACAATGCCCCGTCAGCCCTGCCTTCCAAGAGCTCCAAGACAATGCCCCGTCAGCCCTGCCTTCCAAGAGCTCTAAGACAATGCCCCGTCGGCCCTGCCTTCCAAGAGCTCCAAGACAATGCCCCGTCAGCCCTGCCTTCCAAGAGCTCCAAGACAATGCCCCGTCAGCCCTGCCTTCCAAGAGCTCCAAGACAATGCCCCGCCAGCCCTGCCTTCCAAGAGTTCCAAGACAATGCCCCGTCAGCCCTGCCTTCCAAGAGCTCCAAGACAATGCCCCGTCAGCCCTGCCTTCCAAGAGCTCCAAGACAATGCCCCGTCAGCCCTGCCTTCCAAGAGCTCCTAGACAATGCCCCGTCAGCCCTGCCTTCCAAGAGCTCTAAGACAATGCCCCGTCAGCCCTGCCTTCCAAGAGCTCTAAGACAATGCCCCGTCGGCCCTGCCTTCCAAGAGCTCCAAGACAATGCCCCCTCAGCCCTGCCTTCCAAGAGCTCCAAGACAATGCCCCGTCAGCCCTGCCTTCCAAGAGCTCCAAGACAATGCCCCGTCAGCCCTGCCTTCCAAGAGTTCCAAGACAATGCCCCGTCAGCCCTGCCTTCCAAGAGCTCCAAGACAATGCCCCTTCAGCCCTGCCTTCCAAGAGCTCCAAGACAATGCCCCGTCAGCCCTGCCTCCCAAAGGCTCCAAGACAATGCCCCGTCAGCCCTGCCTTCCAAGAGCTCCAAGACAATGCCCCGTCAGCCCTGCCTTCCAAGAGCTCCAAGACAATGCCCCGTCAGCCCTGCCTTCCAAGAGCTCTAAGACAATGCCCGTCGGCCCTGCCTTCCAAGAGCTCCAAGACAATGCCCCGTCAGCCCTGCCTTCCAAGAGCTCCAAGACAATGCCCCGTCAGCCCTGCCTTCCAAGAGCTCCAAGACAATGCCCCGTCAGCCCTGCCTTCCAAGAGTTCCAAGAAAATGCCCCGTCAGCCCTGCCTTCCAAGAGCTCCAAGACAATGCCCCGTGGGCCCTGCCTTCCAAGAGCTCCAAGACAATGCCCCGTCAGCCCTGCCTTCCAAAGGCTCCAAGACAATGCCCCGTCAGCCCTGCCTTCCAAGAGCTGCAAGACAATGCCCCGTCGGCCCTGCCTTCCAAGAGCTCCAAGACAATGCCCCGTCAGCCCTGCCTTCCCAAGGCTCCAAGACAATGCCCCGTCAGCCCCGCCTTCCAAGAGCTCCAAGACAATGCCCCGTGGGCCCTGCCTTCCAAGAGCTCCAAGACAATGCCCCGTCGGCCCTGCCTTCCAAGAGCTCTAAGACAATGCCCCGTCGGCCCTGCCTTCCAAGAGCTCCACGACAATGCCCCGTCGGCCCTGCCTTCCAAGAGCTCCAAGACAATGCCCCGTCAGCCCTGCCTTCCAAGAGCTCCAAGACAATGCCCCGTCAGCCCAGCCTTCCAAGAGCTCCAAGACAATGCCCCGTCGGCCCTGCCTTCCAAGAGCTCTAAGACAATGCCCCGTGGGCCCTGCCTTCCAAGAGCTCCAAGACAATGCCCCGTCGGCCCTGCCTTCCAAGAGCTCCAAGACAATGCCCCGGACCAGGAAGAAATCCTCAGCCTGCTCCGGTACTTTTATCAGACTTGGCTGAGCAGTTCGTACTGTACACCGGCGGATTGGAGCGTCTTCGGCGAAACCGTCCGGACAAACAACAACGAGGACGCTTTCCGTTCTACGTGTTGGTGCCTTTGATGGACACCGAGGTCCGCACTGTTGCTCTTAACGCGAAGCTGGTGTCCGAGAAAAAGTTTCGCCGGTATCAGAAAAGAATACCGGACGCTCCAAGGGAAGCTGCATGAGCTGTGGGACTGGTACAGCCAGGGTCAACGTTCCACAAGCTCCCTTCTTCGGGCATGCTCGAAACTGTGCGTTCTCAGCTGGTCAACTGGCAAGCCATATGTTCTAGCTCCACTACGCACGACCCCGGCTGGCTCCAGTTTTTAAGGGCGAAAAAGTCTGAACTGGGTACGGCTTGGTTGTTAGCACTCTCCGGTGGGGGCGAAAAAGCCGAGGGCGAAAACTCTGGTGATGTGCCGTCATACTATTCTTTATCAGCGCATATCGCAACCGATATAAGCTTATGTACATTAATTGAGCCGGTCTTATTTAGCAAAGAAGGGGTGACAGTCAGTTTTTGAAGACATTATAACAAAGAATCCCCGCAATGTTTATTTTTAGCTAGTCATCCGAATTATTTATTATGTTAATTGATTAATTAATGAACAATGTTAATTAAAGCCATTCCAAACAGTTGTTTACCATCAATTAAAAAATAAAACTGCATTGTACACTGAAATGAAAGATTAGCATTCAAATTTAACAAAACTGTAACATTGGCTTAAACATGTAATTGTAAACCTGGCAGAAAAATATTTGTTTTACAGCTGACCGTATACAGTTGGCAGCGATGTGAACGTTACAATGTCACAGATTTGTGTATAAATTACCGGTTTACTGCACTATTTTAGGGATGTTGAGCTGGCTCCAGGCAATGTTTTAGTGATAGCTAAAGTCAACAAAGTGATAACAATAAATCATTATTGCACTAATAATTAAGGCCCTGAGATGTAACAACTTTTGATTTAGACATGATTTTGACGAGAAGCAACTGTTAGAATAGGTCAGGTTTAAGCGTAGTTCTTAATTCAAATAAGGCTTCTGGGACAGATAATCTGCACCAATTTCAGAAATTCTACGTAACATGCTAAAAAAAGGTTAATTTAACGATCTACGCATCAAATTGAAGTACATGTAATTGTTCTGTCTTGGACAGGTCCCCGAAGGATATTTGCTCAGTTTTAGGGGACAACACGTGGTACCTGATTGAATTTTAAAGCAGCCTACTTACAATCCAAATTACAATCAATTTAGAATCAAGATTAAAAGTATCTCCAAATTATGATGCGCATGTTTTATATCTCGTTGAGTCTGTAAAACAACAATTTAGACATAAAGCCTCGCGGACTAGTTTATCGCGCGCGGACGTCCTAGCGAGTTTCGGTCGACATCACGCAGAATAGCGAGCAGGCGCGCAGGGATATAAAGCCGGCCACCAACTTCTGCTCCGATGAACAAACTTGCTTCTCTCCGGATACAGGCTTTCAGGATTTAAATTAAACACATAATATACTTATTTGACATGGAAAAGAGGTTGGTAGTATAATAATTACAGAACCTATTGCTTCAATGACACTGATTGGTTATGCTTAAACTGATCCGGCCGTCAAATGCGAGAAATTGCTACGACTTTGGCGGGGAAAGTACCGGTACGGCAGCTACATCAGCACGCTACATCGGGGGGAAAACACCTAATTCCCAGGATTAACTAGATGGATCGCGATAATCCTGGAAACTTAAAAGACATAACGAGGGCCGCACATCGGGATTTAACAGAAACATAAAACCATTCAGGTCTTCATATTATTGCGGACATGTTGTTTTCTAAGTTAATGTCAGTTTTTCTGTCACCATGGCTACCGATTAGCTTTCATTGTAACATAATCATATTCTGAGTCACCCCGCCTTAAAAATGTTACTTACATGGAACAAATATCTCCGGTGTCTCGTTTGCAAACACAGACAAAATAGTTAATACAGAAATGACTTTATTTATCCCAAAATCTAATTTGTAGCCATCAAAATTGTAACATTTGACTGCAAAATGTAACATTTGACTGCAAAATGTAACATTTGACTGCAAGATTTTAACATGTGACTGCAAAATCTTTACCTTCCGAGCAGCAAGATGAGAAAAGAATATATATACTCACAATTTAATGTTCATTACGCAGACATAATAACGCACAAATTACAAATCTCGGCACCAGAAACCAATAAAACGAAACCCTGGCCACATGGCCTGGATCGATATATATATATAACAGATCACGGGTCCATATCCGGACAACGCCCATTGCTGCAATAACATTTGAACAGACTGGACAACAACAAGCTCTTCAATTGTTATAGTAAGACCAAAATTATAGGAAATGCACAGTTCCCTGGGGGCACGACAAGAAAGTGCAGGACTTCCTTTTTCTCAAAAGAAATATGAAAATCTCGTACTGGTGCATCCAATTAAATATAGGTGTTCAAATATTTAAGATATGACTATTTGTGAATGTCCACTATTACTCATAAAACCGACAGCCCCATAAGCCAATGAATCAGGAGAGGACGCCTATATAAGTCCTCAATCTCTGTATATATTGTGAAAATGTATACAATATTAGAAAGCATTAAGAATTGTCGATTTAGGTCCCCTGTGTGGACAAATGGGCTAAACCTGGTCCCATTACGAGGCCTTATACACCTAACGATCAGCTGTCGGAGCGTTCGTCGAAATAAGGGACTCGCCAAGACAATTGCCACCATGATTACTGACTAGTTGCGACTAGTTGCGAGACGTATGAACACATCGCAAATTTTGCGATGAAAGTTAGGAAGATCTTTATCTTAATCTTTCGAGAATACCGCTTGCGATGAAACGCAACTTTTGCGAGTTTTCGCAGCAATATTTGCGAGGAAGTCGACTTGCGAAGATCGCAACTCGTTCGAATACGGCCCAGGACTGTAAGACTGCAGATTGTAGAGGTACATAACGAAAGGGGCCAAAAGCGTGTCTCATAATGGATGGGTAAAATGCCACCCTTATGCGGACATCGTTTAAAGCCAGTGGTATATATAAGTGATATCAAGTGATTTGAAATATTCCCGCGTTACCCTTGCTATGTAAGGTGCGCTGTTTGCAAGAAGATCAACCTTTGTAAGTTCAACAAGAGACCCGGTTGTTTTCTCATCAAACAACATGTTCATGGAAGCTCCAACCGGACTTTCTGACGTGATACTTGTAGCTATACATTCATTAGGATTTTGGATGGGGGGGGGGGGGGGGGGTGGGGTATTTAGGATCTTCTCTCCCACTTTGACTTCATTGCTTCAGTATTTAAACTCTCCATTTTTTTTACCAAATGAGCATTTTACCAAACGAGCATTTGACCCAATGACCATACTTAAAAAAATTAACATTTTTGGCCAATTGAGCCTTTCTTATCCTTGTATTGAACTAGTTTGGCTCCTACCAGATCTATTTCTCTTCCGAGTCGGAGTAAACGCCGACAGATTAGCAGAATATATCAGATGATGGGAAGAACGAGGCGCTTAATAACTCGTACATGTGAAAAGCACACAGGCCATGCCCTATGCCATCGTGTCAGGAATCTGCGAAACATTTCTATACAACATAATCTTGAGTATTACAACTTGTGTTCCGCGTTAAGCTAAGCAGAGTATATAGACCTACACAGTAATAGTCAGCATGAGCACGTCTGCACGTTCACCGGGAAAACGGAATTTCATGGAAGTGTAGTGACTTAGTCTAGTTTTCAAAGCTCAACTGCGTATGTCTTGTCCTAGTTGACACAAAAGCAAAAAAAAAATCACAAAATTCAGCATGGCGTGCATGTGTTGTATATTAAGCGATAGCAACCCAAATATCTACTCTCGTCTACCACGGTACCAGAAACGCCTCATTGCAAGATTTGGAGACTGTGTCCGTATCGTTCAACTACTTCCGCTCTTGAAGTTTCCAGCCTCCGATCTTTGCCAACGTCGTCCTGATGTCAAAGGAAGGAGCTGCAAATATAGTTTGAAATTAACCTGTAGATCCAGTCAATTTCATAAAATGGGCCTATAACATTCAGATTGAACAAAGCCGATATGCGCAATGCACACAAACATGGTAAAGGCTGATGAAATGAGACGTTGGTTTAAACTGAGTGAAGGGGCTGATCCTGAGAGCTGATGGAGAACGGTTTGTGTAAGCCTGCAAGGCGACATATTCGTGCGTCAATGACAGATGACGCTTTGGGGCTGACAAGCATGCCCCAAACAACGAATTTCAGTGAAAAGGGATATCACCGGCTATGTTGTAGAGAAACAGGTAGTGAGAAATCGAGCTGCTACAAATTGATATCGTCCAACAACATAGCATAACACTATATATATTAGCTCACGCTATGGCGCTATGGAGAGTGGCAAATTTTTATCAGATGAATTATTATCCGGTCATTAAACACGACATAATATATATAGGCCTATAGACTCTACATATTATGACAATATAGAAACAAAAATACCCGTACTACCACGACAGGTTCATATCAATATGTAAGCGTTACACGTTAAAGGTTATGTTACAGCAAATGCTTGGGCGGATATCCCGAATTCCATTGCCGAAAACTTGTTTTATTTCACGGTTTACCGATGGCAATAACTATATTCTCTGAAACAATTTGGTGCTTTAAATTGGGACGAGCACGCAGTCACTGCCCTGTTTCGCAGCATTACCTGATGGCTTCTCCAGCTCAGTAACCATTGTTGTTTAAGCCGTGTATGGTCTCCACAGCTCTTTGGGCCGCTTACACGGTGGTTATTATTACTACAATGAGTGTAATACACCCAATAACGATGGCCGCTATGCCAAAGCCCCATGCGACATTCCTCTTGCCGCGAGATCTGAAACCAAAGGGCGCCATTATCAATTGAATCACTTTGTGATCCGTCAATATGATTTATAAATTACCAAGAGAACTGTATACAAAAAGCCATGGATAATACGTACGCTCCCCGTCTTGTAGCTAGGCGCGAGATGCTATCTAGATACTACAGGCATACGTTCTTACTGTTAGTTTCAGGTCTGTCAACAGCTTTTGGTTTCAGTACATATATCGCGCAATGTTATGTTACATTGCATAAAAGTATAACTGGCACTTGCTTGCTTTCTTAAACAAAGCATTTTATTTGAATATATATTTATATATATTGCGCCATATCCATCCGGTTACGGTGATGCATGACGGGTATAAAAATATCTCACACCACAATATCGTATTCGATAGGCACCTTTATAATCGGTTTGACCGACTTGCTAACAGCAGCGGTCAGAGAAGTGGCAATTGAGAAGCACCAACTCACGAATGTGAGTTTGTATTGTCACTCTCTACTTCCCTCTTGATCCGGTAGGTGATCTGCCCCTGCCTAACACCACCACCAACTACCTTTTGTGATAAAAAGAAGAAAATGTCCTTCAACTCCACAAAGGGCCATAATTAACTAACATACCTCTCGAAATCCTTGGCCTTATGGTCGACGTAGGCCAGCACGGCGGATACAGTGGCGATCATACCGAACAGACAGCAGAAGAACATTGATATGAAGGCGGTCACCAGGTTACACCAAGACCAGCGAATCACCACCGTGTGAGTTGTGTCCACGACGACTGTGGACACAGGGGGCACCTGCTGCACCATGACCTGTGGCGCCATCTGTTGGCCGCCACCGGGATATTGTGCTGCCATCTGTTGGCCGCCACCGGGGTATTGTGCTGCCATCTGTTGGCTGCCACCGGGATATTGTGCTGCCATCTGTTGGCCGCCACCGGGATATTGCGGCGGATACTGCGAGAGTTCGTTGGTGGGTTCTGTCTCGTTCTGGAACTGGGTGTATTGTTTGCTGTCGGCCATCTGGAATGAAATAAATCGGTGTCATTCGCTGCTTTCGTGTACACACGGGCTAAAAACTGGACCAATTAAGGAACCTCCCGGGACAGTCAAGGGTGAAACCAGCCCGGGGGTTAAACACCATGGAGTTGTCGGCTATCTTGAGACACGCCAAATGACACCGCTACGGTGCAACGAAAATCTGTCATTGTTATTTTAGAAAGGATAGGTTATTTTCCCGTGGTCCTTAGGGGCGCACAATTTCATATCAGCGGGGGGGGGCCTAGAAAATATTTGAAAAAAATAATTTCTTGTGACTATTTGGGGGGAAAAAATGTTTGCTTTTCAGATGCTAGAAAAAAATTAACCTGTTTTCATAATTCAAAAAAAAAACCTTGTAAAATGTCTTTGTTGGTGTCTAAAGAAATAAATAATTTGATGACAAAGATACAAAAAAATAAATAAAATGTCCATAATTTTTTGAAAAAAAAAAAATTGCATTGTAAATTATTTTCTAGGCCCCCCCTTGATATGAAATGGTGTGCCCCAAAGAAAGAATAACGTTGCTGTTTCATGCCGTGTTTGTGCATATGAATCCTACATTGAGTCGAGAATCATCCCGAAACAAGAACATGGGTTGGTGAAACTTGGATGTACCAGGGTTCGAACCCAGAACCTGGGCTATATAGCTCAGTCTGCTTAACAACTGCAACACAGTCTGCTGAACAGCTGCAAATAATAAAATTATTTGTAGCTGCAGCTTTTGACCAAAAATTTCCCAATCACGACCTTCACCCTTACCTTTTACCTTTACCCCACTTGGCATAACCAGCCTGTTATTAATATTGGTATTATGCAGTAACAATGCTGCACCAATCCGCAACAGATGATAACGGAAGTAAACAAACTTAGCGTGAAACAAACTTAGCGTGAGCACTCGCTGCCAGGCGGCGTTTGTTGACGTCCGGCGAATGGCGGAGCATTGAAAACGAAGCGAGAGAGGATACAAATCGCCCGGATTACAAGAAAATACACTACCGATCAAAGTAATGAGTGTCTGACGAAAGTCATAAAAGCTTCAGGAACATAGTGGAGCAACTTGACGGGTAGGCACTGCATATTTATTCTGTTAGGACCTTCAACTTGAGCCACCGGTCCGCGCTACCAGGGCTAACGTACCAGGGCTACGTACAGTGCACCAGCTCTTCAAAGGGGAACCTACAGTTACGTCACGAAATGATCGAATGATCGCCTCTGAGTATTTGTTTGAATGTCTTAATGGGATAATGGCAATCCCGTCGGCTGCCGGTGACCCCCAGGGCGGGGTGTCTGTGTCGCTGGCCGTCGCTATGTTCTATCGATCGGCGTTGCCGTGGGCGAGAGCCAACCAGAACATCCATGCATCGTTTATGCATACATCATAAAGGCTTTAGTATATAATGAACCAGGGGGTAACATGAATAGTCACGGTGGAGGGAGGGGGGGGGGGGGTCCACGCCGCCTCAGAGAGCGTTGCTTCTCAAAAGAGGGGCGGGGGGTGAGGGGTCCAATGGCCTAAATTTTGCATTGAAAAACGGCATTCTTTTAAAAGGAGGGGGAGGGGGGGTCCGAAGCCCCTGGACCCCCTTACTGGATCCGCCCCTGGTCCGGCCCCGGCCTCAGACCTGATGCTTCACACGAGTCTGGCCCCGGCCTCGGCCCTGATAATTCACATGAGTCTGGCCCCGGCCTCGGACCTGATGCTTCACACGAGTCTGGCCTCGGCCTCGGCCCTGATGCTTCACACGAGTCTAGCCCCGGCCTCGGCCCTGATACTTCACATGAGTCTAGCCTCGGCCTCGGCCCTGATACTTCACATGAGTCTAGCCTCGGCCTCGGCCCTGATGCTTCACATGAGTCTGGCCTCGGCCTCGGCCCTGATGCTTCACACGAGTCTGGCCCCGGCCTCGGCCCTGATGCTTCACATGAGTCTAGCCTCGGCCTCGGCCCTGATGCTTCACATGAGTCTGGCCTCGGCCTCGGCCCTGATGCTTCACACGAGTCTGGCCTCGGCCTCGGCCCTGATACTTCACATGAGTCTAGCCTCGGTCTCGGCCCTGATACATCACATGAGTCTAGCCTCGGCCTCGGCCCTGATACTTCACATGAGTCTAGCCTCGGCCTCGGCCCTGATGCTTCACATGAGTCTGGCCTCGGCCTCGGCCCTGATACTTCACATGAGTTTAGCCTCGGCCTCGGCCCTGATGCTTCACATGAGTCTGGCCTCGGCCTCGGCCCTGATACTTCACATGAGTCTGGCCTCGGCCTCGGCCCTGATACTTCACATGAGTCTAGCCTCGGCCTCGGCCCTGATACTTCACATGAGTCTAGCCTCGGCCCTGATACTTCACATGAGTCTAGCCTCGGCCCTGATACTTCACATGAGTCTAGCCTCGGCCTCGGCCCTGATACTTCACATGAGTCTAGCCTCGGCCTCGGCCCTGATACTTCACATGAGTCTAAAATACAAGACTCATTGTCTAAAATGACAATTTTTAAAAAAAAAATTTTTTAAAGCTGCAGCGGTCGCAATTTTAGCTATGCCCTATGCATGTTTTCAAGAGAACGGGAAAAAGTATGTTGCTAAAAGATATTATTGATAATTGAGTATTTGTGATTGTGATTTGTGATTGATAGCCTGCATACCTTTCGTAGCCTAACAATATCTGAGTGATTAAATATTTGTTTTGTGTACGGCATTATTATTAAAAAAAAAGACAAAAGATTTTTAATTTTTTTTATAATAATGCCGTACACAAATGAAAATATTTAGTCTTGTTTTTTCTTGCACGAGCATATAAGCACCGCTTGTGCTGTTTGCACTTGAAAATGTATTGCGCATGTTTTTTAGATGAAATAAACCTATTATTATTATTATTATTATCATAGTAAGTGTCAGGTGTTTACACCTGCATACAGCATTCACAGGAGTGAAACTGATATGGCTAAAGTTTCACTCGGTTATGAAAAATTTGATTTGTGCCCCCCCCCCCTCCCCCCAGCATTGATATTTGTCACGAATGTATAGATATTCTCTTTGTCTCTGCATGAAGACTTCACCAAGTGGCGCACGGTAGATGACAACAGAGACGGAAGAGGAGGTAGGAGGGTGGAAGTGGGGGGGGGCGTCCACTTTTATCATATCGCGCAATTGTTTTCTGCTAGTGTCCCCAAATCAACCAGATTCGTTACCGACCATCACATGCATGTTGCAGTTTTGTCCAGGGTATCCCTTTTCAAGTTATTGGCTTATTTCTGTTCCGAAGTATGTTACTTTCAGCGATTTGCATAATGCAGCCGTTGGTGTTAATTGCTTGCCGCACTCATAGGAGCCACAACCCGCGGGTGGAGTGAGGTGGCGGCAACACTCTCTTGAGTCGGAGAAGACATAAGAGTGTTGTTGCCCGCCCCCCTTACTAGCGATTGAGGCTCATGTACCTCACTTTACCCTGGATTGAAAAGTGATGTGGATCAGTCTGCCTTCTCTTTGCGTCAGATGGTATCTGTTCGTTGCCGCGTCGTCATGGGGGGTGCAACGGGGGGGGGGGGGGGCTCCTGTTCCCAAATTAGGAAGAATTAAGTTTCTTTATTCTAAGGTCACGATGGAAAACTCCTCGCATACAATGGAAGGGGCGGACACATGATTTCCAACGAGTGTGACCTTACTCTAAGGTCATTTGAGTAGGCTACAATCGAGGGTGATGCTTGTGTAACTATATGCTTATCTCAACCGTCGCCCCCTGCTCCGCTAGCTGTCTCTACGCACTGTTGTCTCACATCATGTCCGACTGAAACTGTAACGTAATCACCAACCCCCGCCTCCGACCACCCACCCCGGCCTCTGACCTGTCCATGCTGATAGCCAACGAAGGTTGACTTCGGTGCAAACCTGGCATCTCGCAGTCAGCTAACCTGGAGCCGAAGTCAGCTACCTCATGGAACTTTTTAAGTAACAATATAGTGTCGTTGGAAAGAAATTATGTGAAAATATTTTTCTGTTAAGCCACGACAACACGCAACATATAGGACAACTGTCAGTAACTGTCCAGGGAGCTATAGGAGTGGGAGGAACCACACACGTCGTCACCTCTCTGTCACCTGAGACAACACTCTTGTGTTGTCACCAACTCTCAGACGTCTGCCGAACTTTATACAAGGAGTATATTATATATTATATATATACGCGATGAACATGACTGCATCATCCCTTGCAGTGACGGTATTGGCATTGGTCTCTGTGTGTGAATGCCAAGAGGACCTGTCGGATGTCCTGCTGCTACCCGTGAAGGAGGGGGTGGACGCGGGACTGACGGTGGTGTGTGGCGCCTACCTGGCCCCCTGGCAGTACCGGGAAATAGGTGAGTCCAAGCTCCCCGCACGGTGGCGCTACGCAAGCTCCGCCTTAACTGCTGCCGTAATTTTCTGCAACATTATAGTTTTCAACAATCAAACATAAAAATAACGAGCTTTGCGTATTTAATACAGCAAACCAGATCTTGTATCCTTTCAAAAAAAAATTATAATTGTGAAAGAACTCTTTCTTTTTATCACCTTATTTCATGTGTTATTAGACTTAGGCTGGGTCCCAGCAGACCCTGGGTCCCTGTAAAAATGCGCAACGCATTTTTCCTATCAATTTGCGCCGCGCTGCCCTGGCAAGCGAGTGTGAAAATGCATTCAGGACGTAGGCGACGACAGAAATATAAGGGAGCCCTAGCGGACTGAGTCGAAGGCAGAGAGTGAGGTGAGTCACTTCGTCGGTCGCTCAGTGTGACGTACGTAGGACGTGATAGGTTATGCCATGAAAGCCAACTGGCGTCAGTGAAGATCGGGGACCGATTTGCATACTTTAGTGAATAGTGAACGTGGCCCCGGGTCATATATCTCGCACCAACATGAAGAAAAGTATAATATACCCCAGGCCCTATAGAGCGGATATTTTTAAAAAACTGGCGACCGGTGGCAGAGGAGGGGGTGGGGGGGGGGGGGGTAGCCCTGTAACATGGCCCACCAGCTGCAGGCCGTATCGGCGGGTCCTGGATGGCAGAGCTCGGCCTGACGTCCGAGCGCAGGAGGTGGTGAAAAAGATTTCTGGATTCCGGATCGCAGTTAATTTGATAGATATCTTAAGGATGCTGTAATTTGCAGTATGAGGTCCATGCATAGTGGCTGCAGCGTGGCTTGCAGGCGTTTCTACACAAAGCACTGAATCACTGAATCACTTTATCATGTATCATGTATAGTTTTCATTCGAATCAAATTTCGAACGCTACACCGGAGTCTACCAGATAAATGACATACCCATAGAAGACACAACCAGCAATAACCTGAATATTCTAACGAGCGGCCGACAGTATACTGTGAGATACAATTATTCCAATTACTTTCGAAACGTTGTCTCTGGAACTATTACGTATGCCGCGCTGGACGTAGTACTAAGTGCCTCGCGTGATAGCCCTGTCGCACTGAAAAGTATTTTGGTGCAGAATAGCCCGAAAGAAGAGGGAGGTATTTTTTTTTGGTGAATGCTTTACACATGCATCTAGCATCCTCCAGGAATCCTTTCCGAATCTTTTCCAAATGCAGCTCGAACGGCTCGTTTGGTTTAATATCATACCCAATTGGCTATCCTCCAACTTACAGAATTTCTCGTTCTATCTGTAGCTCACAGTAAAATTTGGAAGTGACCGCCAGGCACAATTTCTACCCAGGCGGCAGCCCTTTTTGGAGGCGTGTCTGTGATTGACCAATCAGGAGGCGATACTCTAATTTATTCAAACCGGAAATTGCGCCTATTGTGTGAGCAAAACAAGAGCGCGTGATAATCGCTAATATAAATAATTGCGATTCTAACTCCAATCATGGCATTGTTGTGTAGTCAATCGGCACAAGGCGTATATCAATTTGTTTGGACGGCACTTTTCCATGAAAGACTAAGATCTTGCGCTACTTTGCGGATTGAAACTGCCGCTGTTTGTCTGTAAATCGCAGCCCTGATCTCTCTCCGCGAGTTTTAACATAAGGCGGCGCCATATGAATAGCCATACTATGCGTCACTGCTCCCGGCAAAATAGCGCTCGGCTTGACATTGCTAGGGGCGGGTTGCCTTATTTTGTTTTCCTTACCAGTCGGCCGAAACGAAGCGTTAACACTCGCCAATTTAATTTTAAGATGTAACGTTTCGGTGCAGATCGCGATTAAATTAGTTTGGACACCCGCTAGACCTTCGTGTCTACGTGAAGCGACGAGTGTGACCTTAACCTAAGGTCACTTGAGTACAATCTAGGTTGATGTTTGTGTAACAACATGCTTATCTCAACCGCCGCCCCCTGCTCCACTAGCTGTCTCTACGCACTTTTGTCTCACATCATGTCCGACTGGGACTGTAACGTAATCACCCACCCCCGCCTCTGACTTGTCCATGCTGATAGCCAATGACGGTTGACTTCGGTGCAAACCTGGCATCTCGCGGTCAGCTAACCTGGAGCCGAAGTCCGATATAGTGGTCTAACCATTTAAGTTACATAAGACCTTTACCCGCCCTTGACCTTGCCCTCGACCTAGACTTTTTACCTGGCAGTCTGATAAAATAACAAAATCGCGTGTTGATTAGACGTCCCATCATTAACTGTCCACGCTGTATAGGATTGGTTGGTTTAAGAAGGACATACCAATCAGTTCAGGTCTTTTCTCGTCCATGAGCAGATCAAGTGTGTATCGGATATATGCACCGGCGGCGGGGGGGGGGGGGGGGGAGTTAACTACTACTTTTCACAGGGTTACTATCTTACCAAGCCTGTCTCTAACTTACCACGGGGTGCCGTTAGAGCCAGGCAGCATTTGCTGTCTTTGCGGTGTTGCAGCGCATATTTTCGCGTATAGGGTGCACAGTTTTTAACTAGCCGACAAAATAGCGCCAGCCGCGCCATTATGCGCTGCAACACTGCAAAGACAGCAAATGCTGCCTGACAGCAAATGCTCCCGTGATAAGTTAGAGACAGGCCTGATAAGGTCACTATCCTGCCTGAACTAGACCTTGGCGCGATAGATCACAAATCCCTGTACTCCGACACGATGGCTGGCCTGGCAGAGCTCACAGTACAAAGCCGAATTTTTAATTGGTATTTGGGTGGCCCCCATTGGCATAAGAACAAGAAGGTCGGATCCAGGGGGTTCGGACCCGTCCTTTTTGAGGAAGAATGTCGCCGTTTTTTAATGCACAATTTTGGCCACCCCCCCCCCCCCTCCCCTCGGTCGCAAGTTTCAATGGACCCTCCTTTTCAATTCCTGGATCTGCCCCTGAACAATAATAGTGTTTTGTCCAAATTCCGCACACAAACAGAACTAAAACTAAAGTCAAACTTTAATAAACATTTTTTTAATAATAGTTGGTTAATAATCCCAGTGAATACACTGGTCAGTAGTTAAGTTACAAGACATGACATATTTGCGAAGTCATGAATAGAAAGTATATGTAGGGATTGACTGAGCTTATGTTCATAACTCGCTTTAAAAAAGAATCAGCCGGTTATCAGCTAGATATATCTCACCAAGGACATCATGCAGATTTGACTATCGTTGGTTTGACTATGCCATCGATATACACGCTTTGTTATCTTTCGCATCCACGTTTTAGAGATGATACAGTGTTATAATTTCCTGTCCACACCTGTCTTAGGTTGTTCTTTCTTCTTTTTCTTTCCTCTTGTGGTTGAAATAACAGAGTAAGTTGTCATTTTAGCACATGATATAACATGAGAATAGGTCTTCGTTGCAGTTGGTTTAGTATCATGTCCCTTTAATATCTTTGTACAAAGTAACGTCAAATGATGACCCATGCGATAACGATGACTGATGTTACAGTTACAAAACATGATGGTTATAAAGGAGTACACAGATAAAGATAAAAGCGGCTATTCACTTCTACCACTGATTTTGATTTCATAGTCAGCAATGTGTCAGAATAGGCCGTGGAAAAAACTCCTAATTTTGCCGTTGGTATTTAGACAGTGCTATTGAAATATAAAAATTATGAACATTGGTCATTTTTCTAATTAAAAGCATACTAAAAAGAAGCGAACACGGATTTTTTCATGCAATTAATCTTTTTTGTATGTCCTTGTACCTCTGGTGCATCATGCAATAAAAAAAAGATATGTCACCAACCAACGCTACAACGGGTGATTCGCATTTGGCTCGAGAATAGCCGCTTTTTATTTTTTTAAGTTTTAGATTCTACATTTCGTTTTTATATTGTCAGTTTTAGATTCGCTTACATGATTCTGTTTATAATTTGATTTTCAAAGAGAATACATTGATATGTAATGTCTATCTAGAGGTAATATGTATTTTTGGAAGTATTGCAACAGTAATTCGAAAGTGTCTTTTAACATTGTGCAACGTGAGGCCATAAAGAAATCAACACATTTGTTAATGTCAGTCGATGACATTTGTACAATGACAATGGGAAGGATAGAGAAGAACCATGTCTCCGGGTGTAACATGGGATCCAGGGGCGTAGCTAGCCGTACGCACGTACGCACGGGCGTACACATTGGGGTGTGGAGACACGTGCAAACATGTTGTTCGGTAGAATTTTTGTCCATTTCATCTGCTGCTGCTCAAGTCCCTGTCTACGCTCCTGGGATCCCTTAACCTGCAAACATATATGCCATTTGACGTTCGGGATTCGAACCACGCACCGGCCGCTTGTGTTGGCTTTGGAGAGGAGACTCAACACACGGATAATGTCCTAGGTCCGCCCCTATTTCTTCTTTAATTTAATATATCATCCAGATTTCAATGCGGATTCAATCCTTGTTTATGGCCGCATCTTGAAGGTGAATGATCCGGATTGTTGCAGGGGAGCAGATCCAGAATGCGTCGGACTTACGGCTGTGGGTATACGTGTCCCGGGGACCAATCCTGGGCCCGGAACGATCCCGAGACAACGACACGGCGGCATTCGGAAGATTCCTGGAGAACGGTCTGGAGCAGCTGACGGCAGGCGGATTCCCTTCCGGATCACCCTACTTCGGCGCCGGACACAGCCTCGGGGGTGAGGGGTGAGGTGGGAGGGGGAGGGGGAAGCAAGAGGGTGGGGGATGTAGAGTTGCAACGGGTAAGGGGAGAGGGGTGAGAGGTTGCGGGGTGAGGGGGGAGGATCGGTGAGATGGTGAGGGATCCAAGGTAGTAAGGGGTGAGGTACGGGTGAGGGGGTGAGAAGTTGAGGGGGTGGGAGGTTGAGGAAGTGAGGGATGTAGGGTAGTAACGGGTAAGGGGAGAGGGGTCAGGGGTTGAAAGGTTGAGGGGGGAAGGGGGGGGGGGGTTGAGGGGGAAGGGGGGAGAGGTTGAGAGAGTGAGGGATGTAGGGTAGTAACGGGTAAGGGGAGAGGGGGGAGAGGTTGAGGGGGGAGAGGTTGAGTGGGGAGAGGTTGAGAGAGTGAGAGATGTAGGGTAGTAACGGGTAAGGGGAGAGGGGGGAGAGGTTGAGAGAGTGAGGGATGTAGGGTAGTAACGGGCAAGGGGAGAGGTCGAGGGGGGAGAGGTTGAGTGGGGAGAGGTTGAGAGAGTGAGAGATGTAGGGTAGTAACGGGTAAGGGGAGAGGGGGGAGAGGTTGAGAGAGTGAGGGATGTAGGGTAGTAACGGGTAAGGGGAGGGGGGTGAGGTTGAGGCGATGAGGAGTGAGATAGTACCCTTAATGTATATACATTCACGTCCTATTTTCTTTGGGGTGTTAGATGGAGAGAGGAAGAGGAGAAGGGATGATATAGTACTAAGGTTGAAAGAGTGAGGGGTGAAGGGTGACGTGATGATGAGGAGAGGGCGAGGGTGAGGGTATAAAATTGTAAGAAGTGAGGGGTGAGAGGTAAGTTGTGAGAGGGCGAGAGGGAGATGAGTGAGATGTAAGAAGTTGAGGGGTGAGAGAGTGAGGGGTGAGAGGTTTAGGGGTGACAGATTGAGGGATATTGGGCTAAGCGGCATCGGGTAACGATGGAGGGGTATCCAAGAAGCTACCCTACATTCCTCAATGAATGGCCCTCGGCCGCTCACATCACAAACACAAATGTCGCGCCACCCCCGTCAGCCTTGTCCTGTCCGAACAGTCATGGCTTGTCATTCTTGAGCCATAGTTCTGTACAATGCCAAAGGTGTCTCTGTCTCTCAATTGAACGATTGCGCTGCATATCATTAGAAGTTTACAAGAGTATCAACAAGATTGGGCCTAGTTATCTTTATGACATGTATAACGTGAAGGAAAACAATTACATTTTAAAAAATGGGCCAAATATATGTATGCCACGCGTTAATAATTCATTGAAGTATCAAGGTAGCAAGCTATGGAACATGCTCAACAAGGAAACGAAGTTAGCCCAATCTGCCAAGGAATTTAAAACAACGCTGTCAACCTCGGATGTGTTCTTGTGTCACTGTAATTCGTGCACATTATGTAACATAGCTAATGGGTAAGGTTTTATGAGATGCAAAGGTTGTTATATTTTTATTGTCATATGTATATATATCTCATCCGCTCATATCATTTTATCATTGTCGGTCAATAGCACGTGTGCTAATGTTTATTGTTGACTTTTACATACCGACGTTAAATAAAACTTTATCTTATCTTATCTTATCCTTGAGCCATAGTTCCATACAATACCACAGGTGTCTCTGTCTCCTTGAGCCATAGTTCCATACAATGTCACAGGTGTCTCTGTCTCTTTGAGCCATAGTTCCATACAATGCCACAGGTGTCTCTGTCTCCTTGAGCCATAGTTCCATACAATGTCACAGGTGTCTCTGTCTCTTTGAGCCATAGTTTCATACAATGCCACAGGTGTCTCTGTCTCCTTGCGCCATAGTTCCAGACAATGCCACAGGTGTCTCTGTATCCTTGAGCCACTGTTCCATACAATACCACAGGTGTCTCTGTCTCCTTGAGCCATAGTTCCATACAATGCCACAGGTGTCTCTGTATCCTTGAGCCATAGTTCCATACAATGCCACAGGTGTCTCTGTCTCCTTGCGCCATAGTTCCATACAATGCCACAGGTGTCTCTGTATCCTTGAGCCATAGTTCCATACAATACCACAGGTGTCTCTGTCTCCTTGAGCCATAGTTCCATACAATGCCACAGGTGTCTCTGTCTCCTTGAGCCATAGTTCCATACAATGCCACAGGTGTCTCTGTATCCTTGAGCCATAGTTCCATACAATGTCACAGGTGTCTCTGTCTCTTTGAGCCATAGTTCCATACAATGCCACAGGTGTCTCTGTCTCTTTGCGCCATAGTTCCATACAATGCCACAGGTATCTCTGTCTCCTTGAGCCATAGTTCTGTACAATGCCAAAGGTGTCTCTGTCTCCTTGCGCCATAGTTCCATACAATGCCACAGGTGTCTCTGTATCCTTGATCCATAGTTCCATACAATGCCACAGGTGTCTCCGTCTTCACGGAGGTGTCCCAACAGCCAACGTTGGTGACAGGAACGATCCTGTGGGCCGCCAACATCCTCACGTCCTATGACGACTCCCCCTCGCCAGTGATGACGCTTAACGGTGACGTGGACGGTCAGCAGCGAGTCGTGGTGCCCGTCATGCAGGCCAGGTAACGTATTAATGCGCAACAACCAGGAGCGGATCCAGAAAATCTGGATAGGGGGGGGGGGAGCGGTTTCAGGATCGGATCCAGATATACTGGATAGGGGGTCCCGTTTCGGTTTCCATATGTTAACCGGTATAATTGTTTGCCCTGAAAGGGGGGGGGGGGCGGTGGTCGGGGCCGGGGCCGGGGCCGAGGCCGGGGCCGGGGCCGGGGTCGGGGCCGGGACCCCCTGGATCCGCCCCTGACAACCACACTCAGCCACACGGTGGCGCCCCGGTCAAGTTGCACTAGCTCAAGCCTAGCCACCTAGCGAGCAGCCAATGACGTAAATTTTAAGCCATAGAAGGGCGCTACGTTCGGCACAATAGGGAAAGGGGACAGGCGAAAGGTTGCATGCAGGCAAAAATATTTAAATACTCTGGCCGTACAATAAAATTAATTAATTAAATTAACATAATATACCCACAGAAGAGTAAATATTGGCGCAATATGGGTGGTTGTGCAAATCATGTGGCTCATACTTTAGGAAGTGTGGCGCGTTTTAATAACGAAATATGTGCAAACTCGACAGGCTGAATTGGTAGTTTTGAGAACCAGGCGGTAACCAGAAGGTGTTCGTTGATGTGTTGAGTTCATGATTCATCATAATAGCATCTAACAAAACCAAAAGTATGACTGCCGATCTCATGCTTACATCGCACCAACACTTCAAGCGGGAACCTATATTTACGTCACGAAACGTCGAATTATCTCCTCCTACTTTTTCTTCGTGTTTTGTCGCTTCATATGGGATAAAGGCAAATATTTCTATTGCCCCCCCCCCCTCTAATAAAATGAACGGGTATTTTATTTTGATGGCGTAACATTTTGAGATTAACATAGGGAGGGGGGGGGGGGGGGTGGTGGGGATTGAGCTCACCAACGTGATCAAAAATTGCCATTTATTGTGAACTGGGGATTTTGACATTAAATAATGGGGAATTGGGAAATCGCCAATTTATATCACGTATCCGCCCTCATTATTGTATGCAGGCAGCTCAACTTTACATTCATTGTGAAATGTGAATAAAGACATTTATTCTTCGGGATCTGGGAGCATGACCCCGCCCCCCCCTCCCAATTTTGCCCCCCCCCGCTAATATATTGACTTTAAAGCAGCCTACTAACATGTGCCATCTTAGATTTTTTACATTTTAGAATCAAGACTAAAAGTATCTCAAAATTATGATGCACATATGTTTTGTATCTCGTTGAGTCTGTAAAACAACAAAACTGCGCGGACTAGTTTATCGCGCGCGGACGTCCTAGCGAGCCGCGGTCGACATCACACAGAATACCGAACAGCGAACAGGCGCAGGGATATAAAACCGGCCAGCAACTTGTGCTCCGGTGAACAAATTTACTTCTCCCCGAATGGCCCACAGGCTTTTAGGATTTAAATTCAAGACAAAATATACTTATTTGACACGGAGAAGAGATCGGTAATATAAAAAGTACAGAACATATTGCTTTAACTGGCCGTCGCTGTGTTGTTCAGGGAGATCTTCGACCGCGTGACGGCGGGGGAGGACGACTTGAAGTTCTCTTTCCCGCTGTACGTGCCGCTGGGGGTGAACCACGCGGTGTACGCCACGGGTCCGGAGCCGATGCGCGTTCAGGAGTACGACATCCCACTAGGAATCCCGGCACAGGACGCCAGACTCCTGATCGCCAACGCCACAGCCACCTTCATCGCCTACCATAGCAAGGTAGGCATTGAGACAACCTCTGCTGTAACACCTCCATCGCCTACCATAGCAAGGTAGGCATTAAGACAACCTCTACTGTAACACCTTCATCGCCTACCATAGCAAGGTAGGCATTGAGACAACCTCTACTGTAACACCTCCATCGCCTACCATAGCAAGGTAGGCATTGAGACAACCTCTACTGTAACACCTTCATCGCCTACCATAGCAAGGTAAGCATTGAGACAACCTCTACTGTAACACCTTCATCGCCTACCATAGCAAGGTAGACATTGAGACAACCTCTACTGTAACACCTCCATCGCCTACCATAGCAAGGTAAGCATTGAGACAACCTCTACTGTAACACCTTCATCGCCTACCATAGCAAGGTAGGCATTGAGACAACCTCTACTGTAACACCTTCATCGCTTACCATAGCAAGGTAGGCATTGAGACAACCTCTACTGTAACACCTTCATCGCCTACCATAGCAAGGTAAGCATTGAGACAACCTCTACTGTAACACCTTCATCGCCTACCATAGCAAGGTAGGCATTGAGACAACCTCTACTGTAACACTTTCATCGCCTACCATAGCAAGGTAAGCATTGAGACAACCTCTACTGTAACACCTTCATCGCTTACCATAGCAAGGTAGGCATTGAGACAACCTCTACTGTAACACCTTCATCGCCTACCATAGCAAGATAGGCATCGAGACAACTAATCATTCATATACGAGGCAAAAAAAAACCTCAAGTAGTATGTATGAATGCATGCATGTTAATGCAGGGGCGGATCCAGGAATTTGAAAAAGGGGGTGGGGGATCCAAACTTGCGACCGGCGGGGGAGAGGGGGGGGGGGAGTCCACTGAAAACTTGCGACCGAAGGGAGGGGCGGCTTCACGCCCCCTCAGATAGCGTTCTTCCTAAAAAGAACAGGGGGGGTGGGGATTCACACCGGCTCTGATCAAAAGGGACCAGGGGCGTGCAGAAACAGAGATATCCGAATAAGCTACAAGGACGAGTTGCTCAGCCGTAAATGTCCGTCACCTCGTCATAACGCCACCCTCGCTGACTCCCGCTGATCTCTCCGCCCATCCCCAGGCTGCGCCGGACAGGGCCCCAGAGACAAGGATCATCGAGGGCTGGTACGAGGCGTCCTATGAATTCGCACAGGTAGGGAATTCTGATGTACTGCTTGAAGGATTCAGGAAAGACCCTGAAATATCATCCTGATATATCCATATATGATCTTTAGACTATCCACTTAATTGTAATCATTAGATTGTCCATATGTAATCATTAGATTATCCATTTGTAATCATTAGATTGGCCACTTGTAATCATTAGATTATCCATTTGTAATCACTAGGTTATCCACTTGTAATAATTAGATTGTCCACTTGTAATCATTAGATTATCCATTTGTTATCATTAGATTATCCATTCGTCATTATTAGATCATCCATATGTAATCTATATGTACTCTATATATTATCCAGAAATAATCTGTAGAGTATCCAGAAATAATCAGCAGAGTATCCAGCAATATTCTTTAGAGTATCCAAATGTAATCGTGAGATTATCTCGATGTAATCGTGAATTATCTCGATGTAATCCTTGTTTCCTTTAATGTAAGAAAAGGTGTGCACCCACAAGTGTAAAAACTGTTTTTACACTTGAAGGAAAATTTTATATTAGATATCTTTGTCATTTGAGGTTTAAATTAAGAAACTTAATAATGGCTTCGACCTTCTTTTATTATTGCTATGTAGATCTGCGTTTCTGTTTCAGAAATCTCTCATGTTTAATAGTTGTACCCCATTATATTGCTTGCTTATATAAGAACGCCTGTCTTTACACTAGGTTATCATATTTGTCATTAATTTTTTAATCGAATTATGTTTAATCCTATTATATTATCAATTACAATTACCAGTATCGTGGCGCAACGGAAACCAATTGCGTATCTTAATTTGGCAACAGGTCTTTCACACGCCAAGACAGATATCTATCAACGAATTAAAACAACGTTTACATATCTGTAAGCTGGTTGGTTGCATATTCAGGACGCTGTAACCACTTTTGGTCATATCGCGTCAATGGGAGAAGGAAGGGAGAGGAGAGCCATGTCCCCGGGGGTAACCCCCTACTCTTTGCGAAGAAGGACGTGGAATCTTTATCCTGCGACCACAGAGACATGGCCACAGCAGGGCTCCAATATCTGTAAGCTGGATAATGATCATTATATATGGACCTTTCCATTCAGCCGATTTTCGCGATGTTTGACCTTGAGGAGACGGATTCCGGAGACAACTCCAGCAGTCCTTGGAGCAGCCTGGCGCAGACCCGGATAGCGGCCGTGGATCCCGGCCAACAGGCCAGATTCCAGGTCAGTCGGGGTGCGTTATGATGCCGGGATGCAGACCATATTGGTCTGGAAGGGGTAAATGGCGACACGCGAAACATGCATATTTGAAAAATCGACATTTGCCATTGACCTCCAAATTCCGAAATTGTGGATCTAAAAAAGCGACATCGACGCCGATTTTTGAATAAAAAATACACTGAATTTAGCCAAAAAGCGACACGAAACGTCATGTCGAAAAATCGACATTCTACACTGAGAATTTTGAAAAATCGACAATGGACAGTCAGCAGAAAAAAAACTCACATCCACCCACCCAACCGGCGCAATTTGTAGAATCGGAGTGTGTGTGTGTGGCTGGGTGGAGGGAGAGCGGGGGGGGGGGGGGGAGGGGGGGGAGTGGGTGGGGGGGGGGAGTGTTTATACACAGCCCTCACTGTCTTGAACCTAGATATTAATTGGCCCACAGCCATGTACCACGGTGACGTTATGATGAATATTTTGTATGATTAAAAATCATGAGATGAAGGAAGTGCTGAAATAACATAGTTAAATTAAAAGAGGGGGGGGGGGGTACATCCGAACCAAGACAGACAGCTCTGTGGTGACCGCGGGGAGAGCTCAGGAACAATAGGGCGAGTAATATTGAACATTGTAGCAATAAATCATGATCAGTGTCGCCCCTAGTGGTTGAGGATGTATTTATACCTGTGCCGCCGCCAACATGAAGAGTGCACAGATCATATGATGTTATACTAAGACTTCGTATTTGTCTGCGATATTTAAATTCAGTTGACTTCTCTTGTCTTCTCAACGGACAGACATCAGACGACATCTTAACTCCAGTAAGATTCCTACTCGATGAGCCGGAACTACTTACAGACAGCGCTGATGACGTGACGTCTCTCACCAAGACCTTCATCGACTCGACTTCAGGCGCCTGTGAGTGGTTTCTACTACAATTCATAATAATGATGATACTAGTAATAAAATAACAGAATGAATCACATCTGTAAGCCACAGCAAAATAATGAGATCTAATTACAAGCGGCCTTATTCCGCTTAGCCGGCCGTTCCGAGTACACTTTTTATTGATGTACACGTCCTCTGTGTATTCCACTTAATTCGGATAGATTGCTCCCCAACATGGGGTATAACGAGCATAATTAATATTCCGCAGAGCGCAAGTACATCTATGGTTTATGAGTGACTGACAAGTTACTTGTAGAAATGATGTCAATCGCGTGAGCATGAGTTTACGGGACTTTAAAATGGGACGCGAGTATATTAAAGTGATTTGGTACGGGTTGTCCATCTTCAGGTTCTTTAAGTAGATGAGTTCGAATTTTACGCAAATTATGAGCAGAACTAATTCCTTGTAATAACAATTTTATAAGTATTTTAAAGAACTCGCTTTCGTGCATTCCCCAAATAAAGCACTCCAGCTCGTTCTTTAACCAGTACTCAAAATTGTGTGACGTCACGCCTTTGTCTCAAGTGTTCATTATCTTGAAGAATGGATCGAAAAACAGACCTAGCCGTGTTGTATTAACGTAAGTGTGCATTATTCACATAAAGAACCGTAAAACAGTGCTTTATTTTAATAATGAACGGAAAAACTGTGCATTATCTAGATAAAGAACAGTTGTTTATATTGACTCGTCAAGCGTCACGGTATAATCAGTCGAGCTGAGCTGAGCGGAGCCAAGTTGGCTGTACGTGTTGACAGAACTTGCCAATTTCAAGACAAACAATGGAATGCATAAGTCAATGTTAAGCACCAAAGGGGCGGGGGTTAGATCAGAAATCTTAAAATATATTGAAATTCCACAGTTATCGATTGCATACATTTCTCATTATATCCGTCATATCGCTTTTCAGAGGGCGATGTTTTCACGAAACTAAGAAGCAAACATTCCAAATGTCTTTCATCTACGCCTTCCCACCCCTACCCTCCCCCCTGGGGCTTCACAATGACGAACCGTTGTTTTCACAATGTGCCTCATGTATTCGTCGGGCAGTGCAATTGACACAATAGTCAATTCCTGTGTCCAAACGTGAGCACATGTCATGCCTTGTTATAACAATTTTATAAGTACGTTAAAGAACTCGCTGTCGTGCATTCCCCAAATAAACCACTCGACGCTATCGCGTCTCGTGCTTTATTTTGGCGAATGCACTCCAGCTCGTTCTTTAACTAGTACTTCTGTGTGTTGTTACTCCGGGGTTACTCCGTACGGCCACCTGACCTTACACATTGCTAACTCACTCACAATTCTTCCTCCTTACCCACCTTACCCTGCTCACTTCCCACCTTCCTCACCCTCCTCACCCCTACCTCCTCACCCTCGCCCTCCTTACCGCATCCCCTCACCCTCACCCTCTAGCGGCGGACACCCCTCTATCGGCGGACGGCGTGGAATCCAAGTTGAAGAGCCACCAGGCTGTGACGGGGGCTCTGACAGGGTCTCTGGATCCCCCGGACATCCCAGCGACCTGCAGGGACGTCGTCAATGTACGTAGACTACACCCCCCCCCCCACTCCCTCCCAGCCCCAACCCCGATCCGCCCCGGGAAAGAACAACGATGCATGGTTCTCGAAGCATAATTCTCTGATATGACAGGCACCTTTTGTGCCCACGAGGGTAAATGTGGCCAAGGATTCCCCGGGAAAAATGAATGATTTATGCGTGGGATATGACCCAAGTTACTTCGCCCACAGCGGGTTTCGAACCAGGGACCTATACATCTGCAGACGAGTGTTCTACCTGGAGGCCACGGCTACCAACTTTGTGTACAATTAGGCTAAACCGAGAACCAACGAGTCATATAGACAGTGAAATGAAAGGCAATTAACGAAGCGGTGTCAAATCCAGGTGGGGTTTAAACCTGCAACTAATAATTTTTAATATTATTAGTAGTATCATGCAAGATATCCTTCCCGGCGGGTATTATAGACTATGTGTCCACATAGTGACATGTATAAATATGTATGAACGATAAAGCGTTCATGCGATCGGTCATTGATAACCTTGATATTGCCCGTGACCTTGCTCGTGACCTTGATCTTACCTTTGACCTTGACCTTATCAGGACGCTTGGCAGCAAGTCTGGGCGGTGATCCCGCAGTTTAAGAAGGATCGCTTTTTCGAGAACAACGTAACAGTTGTATTAGCAGATGACATCTATCAAGAGAGCGCCGCGGAATGGAACAACTCTACTTTCCTGTATCAGTACGGCCGTGAGTATTGAGGGGGCCACCCCTGTAGCTCAGTGGGTTAGAGCACTGAGAGCCTAACGTTATGTGAATCGATGGTCGAGCCCTGCTGTGGCTATGTCTGTGTGGCCGCAGGATAAAGATCCTGATGATAAAGATGAGGTTACCCTCGGGGACATGGCTCCACTCTCCCTTCCTTCTCCCGTTGACGCGATATGACCAAAAGTGGTTAAAGCGTCCTAAATATACAACCAACCTTAAGTTTTGTGGTCAGTGAGTGACACTGTGTCACTGTGTCACTGTGTCACTGTGTCACTGTGTCACTGTGATCGACGCGGCCCTAACACGATCGCAGAAGATGTGTTAATGCTTGCATTCACTTTGCGGTCGGTTATCGGAATAGGATGTTTTAACGTGTGTAGGTCATATCGCGACAACGGGAAGGGCCAAGGTAAGGAGAGGAGCCATGTCTCCAGGAGTAACATCCTTTTTTTTGCGAAGAGAGACATATGATCCTTATCCTGCACAGACATTTCCACCGGTGGGATTCGAACCACGCACCGTCTCCCAACCGGGTGGGCTGGCCTAGCAGCACACTGGGCAACAGCCTAAGACGCTATAGACTAGTCCATGGGGTGAACCCACATATTGTGACACCAGGGCCCATGACGGGGTCGACTTAGCAACTGGCTACTTCTACTGCCAACCTTGTTTAAGTGTTACCTTACATTGAGGCCGAAATTTATTTTGTTGCGGGAAAGTGCATATTTTACATATTAATTTATCCAGCGAACATCTCAGTGTACCCAATAATGTACGGAGTGTTTAAAAATAATCTCAGTTGTCGTTCTGAAGTGAAACGCAAGCATGCTGTTGTTGTAACCGTGGTTGGATCTCAGCTTTTCTATCTAGCATGAGTTGCGAGGTACAAGTTTGAGAATTGACTGGTAATATTTGTAGTGGTTGGATAAGACAGCGGAGTGTTTATGGCTGACAAAGATCAATATTTTATCTTCCCCGAAAATAATTGTTTAATGTAAGCTTTTCCGTTGCTCAAGATATTTATTTTTATCTGTTTTTCAGGATCCAGCAAAGTACTGACGATGCAGGCCTCGGTCTTGTTTACACCGGAAGGTCAGGAACAGCTTCCGGGCATGCACTACTGTAAACTGTTGTCTCCCGCTCGGGCGCTCGAGTTCATTTATATTGATGGGCTGAGGCAACCGTTCCCGTAGTCTCGCTGCTCACACAAAATAAAACGCGGTGATTGGTATTATGTCTACTTCAATTCCGGTATTTCAACATAAGTGTGCAAAAACATTTCTGACAAATAAGACCGACACGAAAATTATGGTTCATTCCGTGTTTTAGTAACAATATCTTGGAAGGGACGATGGGTTTCTTTCGCTAGATGGCGCTGCGGACAGTAACAGAAGATACTCCGTTGCTGTGCCACGGGGGATGTGTAGAAATCTTTTTGTGACTGTAGCTAGCAAGACTTTTTTAGCTATGCAAGCGTTTGCAAGACGTCGTAGCAGGACCCGTGGAGAGACATGGACGAAGTTTGCCGACTGTGGCATTGCGTGACTGCTTCTGGCGCACTCTTCCTACGGCGCCCGTTTCTCTTATACTTTCCGCCCCATGTACGGAACAGAAAAACCGAAGATCTTAGTGGTATTTGGGTCACGAACGGTGACAGGACGCGAGGTTGATTGCTTTACTTATTCTATTAAAGTGCGACCACCATTGATGAACATTGACGAAAAAGTAGGTCAAAATAAGATCAAGGGTCGATGCACTCTTTTGACCTTCGATCAAAAACATCCTTTGAACGACTGAACCGTGGCGTGTTATCATCACAACCCAGTGAAACACAAATGCATGATATGCAAATCAGGAACAGAATGCAACAACTTGGCTGATTTTGCCAAGTAAAAACGTCAAAAACAAACATCGCTCGAGTCAATGCTTGTCTGGATAGTTTTTATTGACAAATAGATTCCGGTTTCTGGCCTCATTTGAAAGTTTGGACTAGTTCGTAAAACATATCGGTCGGCGTTTTACCGCCTAAATCCGCTGGGAAGGAGTAATTTTTCCTGGCAACCCGCTCTGCAAACGCACATTTCCAGGCCTGGCGAAAAGATACCTGGCGAAAAAACCCTGATGAAGATTCCGCATCAGCAACCATTTCATCCCCAATAATACAGAGTTAATCACAGTTCAAGATGAGCCAGCAATGCACTGAACAAGGTTTGCAGGCAGGAGTGATTGCCCCGGTAAATACTGTCTACAAACTATCCGGTGACTGAGGCTGGGCAATTTCTAACGTTTTTAGATTCCACGATAAAAATGTGACATAGGGATGTCTGAACGAACGAATTGGCTTCCGCTGAGTGATGGCTGCACATTGATTAACATGACTTAGTCTCCAGTTACTGAAAGAAAATGGCTTACCCTGTTTCTCGAGGATGTTTTTTTTTCAGATGCGAACGCAACAGGCGCAACAGGCCTATGAATTAGTGCATCATTCGATTTCTGCCGCCTCCCTTCCCCGCCTTCGACCAGTGTGTGGGCGTCGAGGTGTGTCATTTGGTGGGAGGGGGTACCTAATCAACTTTATGGCGATAGCTATGGCTGATTAATTGATGACTAAAATATTCCCAGGACGTCATTCCATTGATGTAACTGGTTGTCTAGATTAAAGCTGCCTACTTAGATGCGCCATCCTATATTTTTTACATTTTAGAATCAAGATTAAAAGTATCTCAAAATTATGATGCATATGTTTTTATATCTCTTTGAGACTGTAAAACTACAATTTCACCATAAAACTGCCGGGTTTATTTTAATCGCGCGTGGACGTCCTAGCGAGCCGCGGTCGACATCACACAGAATACCGAACAGCGAACAGGCCCGCAGGGAAATAAAGCTGGCCACCAACTTCTGCTCCGGTGAACCAATTTGCTTCTCTCCGGATAGCCCACATGCTCTCAAGATTTAAATTTAAGACAGAATATACTTATTGGACATGGAGAAGAGATCGGTAATATAAAAATTACAACACATATTGCTTTACAGTCCTCATCTTGGAGATTCGATATTGCTCTCCCTAATGCTCCGGGATTCACGATTCAGAGAGGGTATCCGCCCCCCCCCCCTCTAATTGTTAAAAGGATTCAGCATATCGTTATGATCACCATAAAAGATAGATAATAAAATAACTGTCGAATTTGACCCTTCCTCGGGAATGGGCTTTTCATTTCACCGTGAACGGGGAATGATGAAAATAGTTCTGCGTGAACTGGGAATGGAATATTAGCCGACCGCCGTGATCAAGGATTTTCATTAACCGTGAACCGGGAATGGGATATTAGCCGACCGCCGTGATCAAGGATATTCATTAACCATGAACCGGGAATGGGATATTAGCCGACCGCCGTGATCAAGGATTTTCATTAACCGTGAACCGGGAATGGGATATTAGCCGACCGCCGTGATCAAGGATTTTCATTAACCATGAACCGGGAATGGGATATTAGCCGACCGCCGTGATCAAGGATTTTCATTAACCGTGAACCGGGAATGGGATATTAGCCGACCGCCGTGATCAAGGATTTTCATTAACCGTGAACCGGGAATGAGATATTAGATCTGACATCTGGAAATTTTAGTATTAAATAACCGGGAATCGAGAAATCGTCAATGCAGTATCATGTATCCTCCCTTCCTTTGTATACGGGCAGTTATCCTTTTTATACATCGTGACCCGGGAATAAAGAAATGTATTCTTCGTGATCTGGGAACAGATCACGAAGAACACATTTTTAATGATCCCCCCTTGCCCCCCCCCCCCCCCCCATCTACCCCTTCCCACCTGATTTATGCGTTAAGAGGGCAGTGGGATATATCGTAAATCCTGCCTCAACACGACCGCCATTGATGGGTTCATTTCCTTTCGAGCGAGCGCTCCAAAGTCTTCTGAGTGTGTGTGGCTAGGGGTAGTGACATCCAGATGTATGCGTACTATTCCTCTATATACAGCAATGGAGAAATGGCGACTGTTCCCCATGTGTCCGAGTATTGCGTGTCCTCACCCGTCCTGTCCAGTCCATCTCCATGCAGTGTACCCTGTTATAGGACCCACCGCGGATATCTCGCCGCTATGTACAACACGCGGGCCATAGAGATGTCCTGATTGAGGATTCCAGCTGACCCAGGAGACTTCAACAATGGGGCTTTGGAATAGGGATTATGGAAGGTATTTCTGATGAAGAAAGATGTGCTGCGGGTTCACTTGAGTGGGTGGTCTAAGAAGGAGGCTTCATGATGATGACAATGGGAAAGGGCAACGTAGGAACATGCAATGTGGGCATCCACCCATTGCATGTTCCACATTCGAGCCCACAGGAGAACCCGGCTCCTAGACTGACCTGGGTCGAACGTGGTTGTTAGAGGGGGGTGGGTTGGGGAAGTGAGGGTCCCTAATATTGGTCAACAAGCCAAGCCGCAGGCCAACAGGTGGTCGTTTCGCTCCCTGGCGCTGGGATCATATGCTAATTAATATGCATTATATGCACGGTCTCGTGACGTCACGGCCTCCCCCTCTCCCACCACGACATTGTGAATGCTCCGTCACGTCTGTACGACTGTATGGTTACCCAGCTGTCTCGTCACGATGATCCCACTGCTCCTATAGCAACACCCCCCCACCCCCGCGCCCTCGCCCAGCCCCCCCCCCCCATGCCTCTGACTCACCCCCCACCCCCACCCCACCTTGTACCCGTAACTGTCCCTGACCATCTCCGTGTTGTGGCCGGGAACAAATTGCTTTCGTTGGAACGAAAGGCTTTCTGGGATCGATTCGCTATAATTTGGGAGTGGCTGGGAAGGGCGATCTCCCGGCAGAGGGCGTTACGCTTACGCCATGGTCCTCTGCCCCACGTCAAACTCACCAAAATCACCATAATTATCATCAATACGCGATTATTGAGATGAGTGTAATCGAACATAGATTCGCAGTTTGGCATCAAATACACCACTGTTTATCATTTACTGTGCTGTTGGTACCTTATTGGACGAATTCATTAGAGTTTGATTAAGTAGAAGTCATGTTAGGCCTACTCTCGAACTACATTTTCGAGTTCGATTGAGGTCCAGTGCGTGAAGTGTTTTGAACTTTGACCCCATGTTATTTTGAAACATATTTTCGCTTAACTCTTCCATTGTGATCATTCGACAACGGAATGTTGAAATTTTGCATCACAAATACAATATTTGATCGAAACAACCACCTAAAATCATTCATGACCCCAGCCGCACCTCCCCCCAACCGGCTATACGTCCATTGTCATGTGACGTCCAAGGTCCTAGACCACAGAAAGGGATGTTTCAGGACATTGGTCACAGCTAACTACTTTCATTTGTTGGGGCCAAGTAGTAGCACAATTTAAATAGTGTTAATATTGAGTTAAGAAAGGGTAATTATTATGCATCGATACTTACGGATTATCCCCACCTGCGTCAGAAAAATCTTCGTCCAGTGTTTCATATTATGCTGCGGGACTGTCGCTCGCGGAGAAATGAACCTCATTTCCGGTCTTAAATTGTTCGTGTCCTTGATCAATTCTCCAAGTCCAAATTGTTACTTGTCGTACCGTAGAGTGTTCGACCGCGGTCGACAGCCACACGGTATACACCCCAAGTGAGGGCGAGGGCTGGCTGCAGTGAGGGCGATGGCTGGCTGCAGTGAGGGCGATGGCTGGCTGCAGAGAGGGCGATGGCTGGCTGCAGAGAGGGCGATGGCTGGCTGCAGAGAGGGCGAGGGCTGGCTGCAGTGAGGGCGATGGCTGGCTGCAGTGAGGGCCTGGTGAGCGGCGGAGCTATGAAAACGAAGCGAGAGAGGACACAAATCGCCCGGATTACAAGAAAATACACTACCGACCAAAGAAATGACTGTCCGACGAAATTCATAAAAGCCTCAGGAACCTAATGGAGCAACTTGACGGGTAGGCTCTGCATATTTATTCTGTTAGGACCTTCAACTTGAGCCACCGGTCCGCGATTTCTAATTTTATGCCTGGTGAACGGCATGGCTCCCACCCTTGCTCCGTTTACGGGCGTGGTCAGAGATGCATGTACCAGGGCTAGCTGGCTGCAGTGAGGGCGAGGGCTGGCTGCAGTGAGGGCGAGGGCTGGCTGCAGTGAGAGCGAGGGCTGGCTGCAGTGAGGGTGAGGGCTGGCTACAGTGAGGGCGATGGCTGGCTCCATTGAGGGCGAAAGCTGGCTGCAGTGAGGGCGAGGGCTGGCTACAGCGAGGGCTGGCTGCAGTGAGGGCGAGGGCTGGCTGCAGTGAGGGCGAGGGCTGGCTACAGTGGAGGCGAGGGATGGCTGCAGTGAGGGCGAAGGCTGGCGGCAGTTAGGGCGAGGGCTGGCTGCAGTGAGGGCGAGGGCTGGCTACAGTGGAGGCGAGGGCTGGCTGCAGTGAGGGCGAAGGCTGGCGGCAGTGAGGGCGAGGGCTGGCTGCAGTGAGGGCAAGGGCTGGCTGCAGTGAGGGCGATGGCTAGCTGCAGTTAGGGCGAGGGCTGGCTCCAGTGAGGGCGATGACTCGCTGCAGTGAAGGCGATGGCAGGCTCCATTGAGGACGAGGGCTGGATCCAGTGAGGGCGAGGGCTGGCTGCAGTGAGGGCAAGGTCTGGCTGCAGTGAGGGCGAGGGCTGGCTGCAATGAGGGCGAGGGCTGGCTCCAGTAAGGGCGAGGGCTGTCTACAGTGAGGGCGAGGGCTGGCTGCAGTGAAGGCGAGGGCTGGCGGCAGTGAGGGCGAGGGCTGGCTCCAGTAAGGGCGAGGGCTGGCTCCAGTAAGGGCGAGGGCTGTCTACAGTGAGGGCGAGGACTGGCTGCAGTGAAGGCGAGGGCTGGCGGCAGTGAGGGCGAGGGCTGGCTCCAGTAAGGGCGAGGGCTGGCTCCAGTAAGGGCGAGGGCTGTCTACAGTGAGGGCGAGGGCTGACTGCAGTGAGGGCGAGGGCTGGCTGCAGTGAGGGCGATGGTTGGCTCCAGTAAGGGCGAGGGCTGGCTCCAGTAAGGGCGAGGGCTGTCTACAGTGAGGGCGAGGGCTGGCTGCACTGAGGGCGAGGGCTGGCTGCAGTGAGGGCGAGGGCTGGCTGCAGTGAGGGCGGGGATTGGCACCAGTAAGGGCGAGGGCTGGCTCCAGTAAGGGCGAGGGCTGTCTACAGTGAGGGCGAGGGCTGGCTGCAGTGAGGGCGAGGGCTGGCTGCAGTGAGGGCGAGGGCTGGCTGCAGTGAGGGCGAGGGCTGGCTGCAGTGAGGGGCGATGGCTGCCTGCAGAGAGGCGAGGGCTGGCTGCAGTGAAGGCGAGGGTTGGCTCCAGTAAGGGCGAGGGCTGGCTCCAGTAAGGGCGAGGGCTGGCTGCGGTGAGGGCGAGGGCTGACTGCAGTGGGGGCGAGGGCTGGCTGCAGTGAGGGCGAGGGCTGGCTGAAGTGAGGGCGAGGGTTGGCTCCAGTAAAGGCAAGGGCTGGCTCCAGTAAGGGCGAGGGCTGTCTACAGTGAGGGCGAGGGCTGGCTGCAGTGAGGGCGAGGGCTGGCTGCAGTGAGGGCGAGGGTTGGCTCCAGTAAGGGCGAGGGCTGGCTCCGGTAAGGGCGAGGGCTGTCTACAGTCAGGGCGAGGGCTGGCTGCAGTGAGGGCGAGGGCTGGCTGCAGTGAGGGCGAGGGCTGGCTCCAGTGAGGGCGAGGGCTTGCTGCAATGAGGGCGAGGGCTGGCTGCAGTGAGGGCGAGGACTGGCTGCAGTGAGGGCGAGGACTGGCTACAGTGAGGGCGATGGCTGGCTGCGGTGAGGGCGAGGGCTGGCTGCAGTGAGGGCGAGGGCTGGCTCCAGTGAGGGCGAGGGCTTGCTGCAATGAGGGCGAGGGCTGGCTGCAGTGAGGGCGAGGACTGGCTACAGTGAGGGCGAGGGCTGGCTGCAGTGAGGGCGAGGGCTGGCTGCAGTGAGGGCGAGGGCTGGCTCCAGTGAGGGCGAGGGCTTGCTGCAATGAGGGCGAGGGCTGGCTACAGTGAGGGCGATGGCTGGCTGCAGTGAGGGCGAGGGCTGGCTGTAGTGAGGGCGAGGGCTGGCTCCAGTGAGAGCGAGGGCTTGCTGCAATGAGGGCGAGGGCTGGCTGCAGTGAGGGCGAGGACTGGCTACAGTGAGGGCGAGGGCTGGCTGCAGTGAGGGCGAGGGCTGGCTGCAGTGAGGGCGAGGGCTGGCTCCAGTGAGGGCGAGGGCTTGCTGCAATGAGGGCGAGAGCTTGCTGCAATGAGGGCGAGGGCTGGCTGCAGTGAGGGCGAGGGCTGGCTGCAGTGAGGGCGAGGGCTGGCTACAGTGAGGGCGATGGCTGGCTGCAGTGAGGGCGAGGGCTGGCTGCAGTGAGGGCGAGGGCTTGCTGCAATGAGGGCGAGGGCTGGCTCCAGTGAGGGCGAGGGCTGGCTGCTGTGAGGGCGAGGGCTGGCTCCAGTGAGGGCGAGGGCTGGCTGCAGTGAGGGCGAGGACTGGCTACAGTGAGGGCGAGGACTGGCTACAGTGAGGGCGATGGCCGGCTACAGTGAGGGCGAGGGCTGGCTGCAGTGAGGGCGAGGGCTGGCTGCAGTGAGGGCGAGGACTGGCTGCAGTGAAGGCGAGGGCTGGCTGCAGTGAGGGCGAGGGCTTGCTGCAATGAGGGCGAGGGCTGGCTCCAGTGAGGGCGAGGGCTGGCTGCTGTGAGGGCGAGGGCTGGCTCCAGTGAGGGCGAGGGCTGGCTGCAGTGAGGGCGAGGACTGGCTACAGTGAGGGCGAGGGCTGGCTGCAGTGAGGGCGAGGGCTGGCTGCAGTGAGGGCGAGGGCTGGCTACAGTGAGGGCGATGGCCGGCTACAGTGAGGGCGAGGGCTGGCTGCAGTGAGGGCGAGGGCTGGCTGCAGTGAGGGCGAGGACTGGCTCCAGTGAGGGCGAGGGCTGGCTGCAGTGAGGGCGAGGGCTGGCTGCAGTGAGGGCGAGGGCTGGCTGCAGTGAGGGCGAGGACTGGCTACAGTGAGGGCGAGGGCTGATTTTAGGGGATTGTTCTGTGTATTTATTTCGCTCCTAATGAAAATGGACACTTGTGGTTAGCTTTTAGATGGGACACATTTAATACTATTTCGGGTTGTGGAGGTGTTACAATACCGGGGACATGTTTTCACATTAGGGGGCTGCAGCATTCATGGGGAATTAGTGCATTATAGACAGCCCATTGGGGGAATGGAGATGAAGTGGATTGGAAATAGAAGATTGTTACGGTAGAAATAGAGCTGTGTAGGGTCAAGGTTAGAAATAGGGGTGGGTGGGTTAGAAATGGAGGTGGGTGGATTAGAAATGGAGTTGGGTGGGTTAGAAATGGAGGTGGGTGGATTAGAAATGGAGGTGGGTGGGTTAGAAATGAAGGTGGGTGGGTTAGAAATGGGGGAGCTAGGGTTGGAAATGGAGGTGGGTGGGTTAAAAATGAATAGGTGTGGTGGAAATGGAGGTGGTGGGTTTAAAATGAACGAGTGTGGTGGAAATGGAGGTCAGTGGGTTAGAAATTGCGGTGACTGGTTCAGAAGGTGGGTGGGTTAGAACTTGAGATGACTAGTTTAGGTGGTGGTGGGTTAGAAAATGAGGTGACTGGTTCCGAAGGTGGGTGGGTTAGAAGTTGAGATGACTGGTTTAGGTGGTGGTGGGTTAGAAATTAAGGTGACTTATTTAGAAGGTGGGTGGGTTAGAACTTGAGGTGAGTGGTTTAGAAGGTGGGTGGGTTAGAACTTGAGGTGAGTGGTTTAGAAGGTGGGTGGGTTAGAACTTGAGGTGAGTGGTTTAGAAGGTGGGTGGGTTAGAACTTGAGGTGAGTGGTTTAGAAGGTGGGTGGGTTAGAACTTGAAGTGAGTGGTTTAGAAGGTGGGTGGGTTAGAACTTGAGGTGAGTGGTTTAGAAGGTGGGTGGGTTAGAACTTGAAGTGAGTGGTTTAGAAATGAAGGTGGATCGAGTGGAAAGCGAGGTGGGTGGGCTGGAAATGGAGGTGGGTGGGATACAAAAATGGAGGTGTATCGGTGAAGGGTTGAGGGGCTGTATGGGTGAAGAGAGTATGGGGTGAGGGGCTGTATGGGTGGAGAGGGTATGGGGTGAGGGGCTGTATGGGTGGAGAGGGTATGGGGTGTTGGGGTGAGGGGCTGTATGGGTGGAGAGTGTATGGGGTGTTGGGGTGTTCGGGTGTTCTAGTGCGGTAATCTAGGGACGTGTGATATCCCTGTTATGTGACTACGTTACGACGTCCCCGCAGTCTACGGTGCTCGCACGGGACACAACCACGGCAAACCCTGTCCAATATCACTCGCAGCGCTATGACCCGATTATCTTATCACCCCACAATGTCGAGCCTCGTTCTCAAGTCGAGGCACGCCGCCAGGCGGCGCCTTGATCGTCCGTGTGACGGGCGACCTTTCGGTAATGAGCACTGGGACAAGGTGGGTGCGTCACCGGAGACGGGGCGGGAGGGGGGTGGAGGTGGAGGAGGTGGGGGGCAGATAAATGGGTTCATTATAATTTCCCCACCAGGCGGTGAGCAGTGGTTAGGCTGACGTCGCGTCGCGGTGCAGACAGTGCACTGACAGATGGAGCGACGGGAGTTATACCGGGGCACACGACGTGACGAGACCGAGGTGCCACGTGGGCCGCGTCTCCAGGGAACCTAGGTGTCACGTGGTCCGCGTCTCCAGGGAACCTAGGTGTCACGAGATGTGGGAGCCATGCGCAAGGACGTGGTCACACGAGAGTTAGATGTCAGAAGACGAGATTTGGAGCTGCGTGCGCCCGGCACGCTCCTGATGACACTAGACGTAGCCAGGGACTTGAACAAGTGTACCCACCTGCTGCACATGAAATAGAAAAATAAATTACTCCCGAACAATAGGATTGTACGTACCGGCACAATCCAATGTGTACGCACGTGCGTAAGTGCGTACGGCTGGCTATGCCCCTGACGACACCAGTGTCGGATTTCCCCACGCGAACGCATGGGAGTGACCTAGATTCGTAACACCGGGTCGTGCTCTTTTAGCATCATCTCATATGCAGGTGCGCAAATCTAGGTCACTCCCGTGCGTTCGCGTGTGAACAGTCGACACTGGTGTACACGCAGCCTAGGTGTCACGAGAAATAGGTCGCAAGAACGAGGCCACGCGAGATCTATGTGTCAGAAGAACGAGGCGTCCCGAGATTTGGGTGCCAAGAAATCTAGGCGTAAAAAAAGATCGGCCCTTTCAGCCTGTAAGGTTACATCGTGCCATTTTAAGTTGGATACCTTACACGCGAAAATATTTGGAAATGGTGGTAGGTTTAATTACGAAAAATAAACCGATAGATAACAGTTTCAAGAGCAGAGGGTTTATCGAGAAACCTTAAATCCATCTTCGTTCTGCACATGAAATAATCAGAGATTATCGTCAAAGTCAATTGGTTGGTTGGCATCCGTCCGTCTGCGAAAGACGATGGATTTGTTTTGGTTTCAGTAATGCGATAAGTTAAATTGAGTTGAAGAGTAATTCAAATGGTAACAACAATATTTTGAATCGTTTTATTACAACGTGTGACTAGAGACACAATTTACGCGAAAATAAACTACATTTGTGATGACCTATACCACCTGCTGATGGGAGTAGCTCCATGTCAACACTTCAGTCTTCAGATAATATGTCAATATGATATGTGCGCTCATCTCACTATCTATGTGGACAGGCCGCTTACCACGAGACATGTCTGAACTACTAAACAATATAAGTATTGGTAAATGTATGGGTACACATGTCCAGTGGTGGGACATGGGATTTAATGTGAACGGAGCACATATACCTCCAGCAAGTGTCGTCACTGAGCTACAATTGTCAGATAATCATGTTGACGTCAAAACATAGATATTAAATTTAATTGATTAGATGAATCAAGTATGGATAAAATATGAAAATTATACGTTAAATTCAAGTGCGTTTGTGTTTATACTCTTCATCCTAAATTGTAGGTGTATAAAGACTGAATATATACTGGAGTCCATGTTAACGTCTTACGAGAGTAACACCCAGAAACTCAGAAACTAGAGATTATTTTACAGACAATGTTGGTATGCCTTCTGCATCCACGTGAAGACAAGTGTTGAATCAGAATGCTGAGAAGAAATCAATCACTTTCCTTTTCCCACATTGTCATGAGAAAGAAAGCATGTTTTCCTCAAAACTGCACTGTATAATAGCGTAAGAGGCTAATAATGATGATAATCAAAGTCTAGGTTTCGATCCAGATACTTATGTCATCAATCCATTACAATCTCTTTAACTTTTAACTAATTACATTTGTTAAATATATTTGAGCATAACGTTAAATCTCTCTCTATATATATATCCAATGAAATATTGAATAACTATGAAAAGAAATTAACGGCAAATAATTATAATATGTAGGCCTATGACAACATAGTGATTAATAACCTAGGCTGTCAGGATGTAAAACCTTTAATTGTAACGTTAAGGACCGCATTATTTAAACCATAGGCGGATTATCGAACTTTTCATTTAGATGCCGAATTCCGTAGAAAGCACATGGACGAATAGTGTTATCGGGTGAAACAATCGCACGTACGTAATAAACCCAGACGAATCTTACGTGGATTTAATAGGCATTGACAACTTTGATTAAAGGCTTCTGTTAGTACAATGTAGCATTGTACTATGCGATATACAATGATATGAAGTGAACGGAACATCCTCCATAAATATATGTTAACTCATCGTGTGCTGTCCTGACAGTGGCACGCGAGTCAAACCTTGTCACGGTTCTCAACGAACAGAAGACAAACACGTTAACTACTTAAGCACCACATTAGCCAAAGAAACGCGATCTCAGTGGGACAACGACAGACTATACACAATCGGTATACTATATAATGAATATATGAAGATTATATTTTATATATTTAAAACACCTTTTTAATAGAATAATAATACATCTTTCACAGTATTAAATTACTTATTTATACCTCAATGGTTGAACTCAGTGGCTCAGTGCCTCATTATTTATGCAGCGCGCGATCACTATGAAGACAATTAATTCAACCTCAAGGGGTTAGCAATATATGGACAATATAAACTAAACATGATACAAGATATGGTATGCTTTTTATATGTTATGTTGTAGGCCGCTTTTGTGCCCACAAGGCCTAATAGGTGAGCCCAGGAACCTCCTGGGTCACTGATGAAGGATGGGTGCAGGACTCAAATGGGTTTCATGAAACGCTGTCCGCTTGTTCCACTGTGAAATGAAATGAAATGAAATATTGGTTGTTAAATGCCAATTTGTGCACTGGGTGGCTATACTGGACCGCTAAATCTCGCCGAATATGATATGGAGTTGGCAGACTGCTCAACTGTGAGTCGACAGCAATATGCTAATGATTTTTCATCACTGTTACCATGACAATGGCTCCTGCGTTGGAGGCTGAAGGCTGCAATAGATATAAAACGTACATCTCAGCAATAGCGCGGTTGCCTCTGGATTTGTAGTGTTTGTTTACTTATCGTCAGCGCGCTTGGGCGCCGAGCAGAAAAACCAAGTAAAACTAAACAAAACCAGCATATTTCTACTATTACACAGAAAGTTACCACGACTTCGGTCTACAGTTAGCGTTATGTGGACGCCATTCTAACGCAGTGTAACCAGGACGTTTATCGAAATAGATCTATTATTGATAATGATACAGAATGAGGCTTCATATTGATAAACGGTCGCAAGCGACGATGTAACCAGGGTAAGCAAATAGAGGATTGCAAAATTATCTTCGCTACACTGACATCAGGCAATACGTGGCAATGACCGCGAAGAGTAACTAAACTACAGCACGGACTTGAATCAATAACAAATATGTCATAATTGAACAATAACGAATACCGTAACGATAGCAGGGGAGTTTCCATGAATGTTAAGTAGTTTCTTTGCCCATATTAATAAATGGCTCACTTTCAGAGGTAGATAGATAACTGCATCCAAGAGTACTCCCAAATGCCCACCATCTACACAATCATTACCACCATCATCACCTTTAATCGCATCCATGGTGATGGTTTACCGATCTACCGCGGTCTGGAGTCCATTTGTATGTTGACCTGTGTCTGGTTCCGGTCGTCCCTGCCGCCATTGTTACCCGCCGGTCCCACCTGCCCAGCGGCGTTACACAGAATAGTCTGCAGGAGCAGTCGGCGGAAGCGGGGACTGCCGAAGCAGTAGATGAGGAAGTTGACGCAGGAGTTGATATTGACCAGCAACTTGCTGATATTGTCCAGGTAGAAGACCACCTGACCGCATGTCGCCCGGTGCGTGTAGCGGACGAAGTGGAAGGCGGCGAGAGGCGTTTGGCAGGCGATGGCCACGATGACTACGGTAACCAAGACGAACGTGATCTCGGACGCCGCGCGAGCTTTAGACGCCGCGGCGTTGGCCTTGACGACGCTCGCGCCGTGGTTAGCGACGGACGCCTTACGCGCGTCGTTTCCGGTGTTATCCACTGGCGCCAGCTGCGCCGATGACGCGTTCTGCGCATGCGCGATTGTACTTTTAGTGGATTCCAGCCTGCGCTTGGTGTGTCTGAGAACCCGCAGTATGAGCGTCGTGAGGATGATTAACCCGACCAGCGGTAACAACACCAGGACGATATTCACCAACATGACCTTGTACACGACCTTGTAGGACCACGTGGAGCCAAAGTCAGTCTTGATCTCCCTGAGGATCATGTCCGTCGCGTTGTCGGCGTCGTCGCTGACGACTTCCACGATCTGGTACTCGAAGAACCGCGGCAAGTTGAAGGAGATGACGAGCGCGAGGACACAACCCACGTAGGCCGGGGTCTTCACATTGTTCCACACGATGTGCATGGCGTGAGGCTGGCACACCGCCCAGAAGCGGTTGAAAGCGATAAGGACGACGAACCAGATGCTGCACATGTGGCTGACCGGGGTGATGATCCAGATGTAGCGGATGTAGGGCCACGTGTTCCAGGGGTTGGCGCACGTATCCGTGTACTCGCAGATGTAGGGCAGCGCGTCGGTGAGGAATACGGACAGCAGCAGGACGAAGTCAGAGGACGCCAGACACTGGAGTAGCGTGGTCGTGGGCGAGCGCCGGTCACGCTGGAAGGCGACCAGCGACAACAGGTTGCCCACAAACCCGAAGCAACATAGGATGGAACCCACGACACCCCAGAGGACGAAGTTAAAGAGATTACAGTCCGCCATCTTGATCGATTAATATGTAAATAGCAATCAAGTTATGTATAATGCTATATGATAGCCAGCCCATGAGATTCTATATTTTGACCTCCATCGTTTTTTTTCACGTCTGTTTTTTTCCGCCCATAAGTTTGGTCACGTGACCTGACTCGCCATGCGGTGAGATCTCACTTGGGGCGTCACTTTCGCGTCACTCTCGCGTCACTCGCGTCACTTTCGCATCATGGCATTATGATGATTGTGACGAGACTGCTGACGTCTCGTCGTATGCGGCTCCATGACGACTATCCCTTCTTGTGGAATGATGAGTTGGGAGACCGTCTTCAGGATCTAGAGGTCCATTAAGCTGGGCTCCCAACGGAGGCTCTCAACGCCAGAGCCGAAACGAGGCATCCAATCACAGAAGACGTTACTACTGGTGACGGAGGCCTCCTGGCAGCCGTCGGAGCCTCGTTCCTGTTTCTGTGACGTCAGCGGCACGCACCACCAGTATGGCGGGTCCACGAAGATACGGATCGCGATGTGTAATCTGAAAGGAGAATGGAGAGATATGGAGTCAGTGTCTAATGGGTTTGTTATCCGAGCACACAGTCACATACAGGAGGCCCCCGCATCTCGCTGTGCAGTCCACTTAAAGATGGAAAACGTCACATTGTAACGCCAGACGTGTCTAGCCATTAAGCACCACCGTACCGTGATACATGTCCAGGCAATAGGTACCACCGTACCGTGATACATGTCTAGGCAATAGGCACCACCGTACCGTGATACATGTCTAGGCAATAGGCACCACCGTACCGTGATACATGTCTAGGCAATAGGCACCACCGTACCGTGATACATGTCTAGGCAATAGGCACCACCGTACCGTGATACATGTCTAGGCAATAGGCACCACCGTACCGTGATGCATGTCTAGGCAATAGGCACCACCGTACCGTGATACATGTCTAGGCAATAGGCACCACCGTACCGTGATACATGTCTAGGCAATAGGCACCACCGTACCATGATACATGTCTAGGCAATAGGCACCACCGTACCGTGATAAATGTCTAGGCAATAGGCACCACCGTACCGTGATGCATGTCTAGGCAATAGGCACCACCGTACCGTGATACATGTCTAGGCAATAGGCACCACCGTACCGTGATACATGTCTAGGCAATAGGCACCGCCGTACCGTGATACATGTCTAGGCAATAGGCACCACCGTACCGTGATACATGTCTAGGCAATAGGTACCACCGTACGATGAAACATGTCTAGGCAATAGGCACCACCGTACCGTGATACATGTCCAGGCAATAGGCACCACCGTACCGTGATACATGTCTAGGCAATAGGCACCACCGTACCATGATACATGTCTAGGCAATAGGCACCACCGTACCGTGATACATGCTAGGCAATAGGCACCACCGTGCGATGTGACATGTCTAGGGAAAAGGCACCACCGTACGATGTGACATGTCTAGGCAATAGGCACCACCGTGCGATGTGACATGTCTAGGCAATAGGCACCACCGTACCGTGATACATGTCTAGGCAATAGGCACCACCGTACCATGATACATGTCTAGGCAATAGGCACCACCGTACCATGATACATGTCTATGCAATAGGCACCACCGTACCATGATACATGTCTAGGCAATAGGCACCACCGTACCGTGATACATGTCTAGGCAATAGGCACCACCGTGCGATGTGACATGTCTAGGGAAAAGGCACCACCGTACGATGTGACATGTCTAGGCAATAGGCACCACCGTACCATGATACATGTCTAGGCAATAGGCACCACCGTACCGTGATTCATGTCTAGGCAATAGGCACCACCGTACGATGTGACATGTCTAGGCAATAGGCACCACCGTGCGATGTGACATGTCTAGGCAATAGGCACCACCGTACCGTGATACATGTCTAGGCAATAGGCACCACCGTACCATGATACATGTCTAGGCAATAGGCACCACCGTACCGTGATACATGTCTAGGCAATAGGCACCACCGTACCGTGATACATGTCTAGGCAATAGGCACCACCGTACCGTGATACATGTCTAGGCAATAGGCACCACCGTACCGTGATACATGTCTAGGCAATAGGCACCACCGTACCGTGATACATGTCTAGGCAATAGGCACCACCGTACCGTGATACATGTCTAGGCAATAGGCTCCACCGTACCGTGATACATGTCTAGGCAATAGGCACCACCGTACCGTGATAAATGTCTAGGCAATAGGCACCACCGTACCGTGATACATGTCTAGGCAATAGGTACCACCGTACCGTGATACATGTCTAGGCAATAGGCACCACCGTGCGATGTGACATGTCTAGGCAATAGGCACCACCGTACCGTGATACATGTCTAGGCAATAGGCACCACCGTACCGTGATACATGTCTAGGCAATAGGCACCACCGTACCGTGATACATGTCTAGGCAATAGGCACCACCGTACCGTGATACATGTCTAGGCAATAGGCACCACCGTACCGTGATACATGTCTAGGCAATAGGCACCACCGTACCGTGATACATGTCTAGGCAATAGGCTCCACCGTACCGTGATACATGTCTAGGCAATAGGCACCACCGTACCGTGATACATGTCTAGGCAATAGGCACCACCGTACCGTGATACATGTCTAGGCAATAGGCTCCACCGTACCGTGATACATGTCTAGGCAATAGGCACCACCGTACCGTGATACATGTCTAGGCAATAGGCACCACCGTGCGATGTGACATGTCTAGGCAATAGGTACCACCGTACCGTGATACATGTCTAGGCAATAGGCACCACCGTGCGATGTGACATGTCTAGGCAATAGGCACCACCGTACCGTGATACATGTCTAGGCAATAGGCACCACCGTACCGTGATACATGTCTAGGCAATAGGCTCCACCGTACCGTGATACATGTCTAGGCAATAGGCACCACCGTACCGTGATACATGTCTAGGCAATAGGCTCCACCGTACCGTGATACATGTCTAGGCAATATAGGCGCTACCGTAATATGAGACGAGCAGTCGGACTGTTCGTGTCTACTGGCGTCCCTCCATATAAACTGGGAC